>CM033999.1:4105212-4327110 GCA_019603395.1 Cyrtorhinus lividipennis | reverse complement strand
AACCAAACACGCACGATAACACGATAAACGATTCTTGTTATCGCACAAGGATCCCGTGGGTGGGTTCGTTAAATGAGTATTAACTATACTGGGTGTTTAACAGATGAGGTTAGAAGCCTTCAGGGGGCAGATTTTACAATTCGTTTTTTTACGAAAATCTCTCTTAGAACATTCGTTCTAGAAGAAAAGCTTTGTTTTCAAGTTATTCACAATTTATGATTCCTTTCGTGTTTTTGACAGCCATGACTCCCTTAATTTACGAGATAAGATCAAATTTGAGTACACCGTAGAAAACAGCGTCAATTTCCCTTCCGATGGGTCCTTTAATCTCTCAAATAAATAGGGTAAATAAATGATGGAGGATAAATGGTGTTGGTATTCACTAATTTACCCTACAGTTGGAAAAAACGCAAATCCTTGTCAAAATTCAGCTGGGTAAAAAATATTTTCCCATGACAGATTCTCGCGTTCTTTCTCGGAAAAAACCATCCCAGACAGAATATCAGCATTCTAATGGTATATTCAAATTTATTTTTTGACTAAATTCGGGGGTGAAAATTACGTTTTAAGTTGAAAAAATGAGACGTTGACGTCATGAATGTACCGAATTCCTACTATTGAACCATTTTTTTTTTTTAGCTGATTTTAATTTTGACCCTCCTAAACGCTCCCTTGAAATGTAATGTAACCTTGAAAGTAGGTAATGTGCTAATGTGAACTCTCGAACAATATTCGAGGTGGGGGCAGTAGTGGACTTTGGTCACTGTTCAAACAATGAAGAAATGGCCCTTTCTGTACAAATCTCATCACATATCTTACAAGATTAGGCACGGAAAGAAAGGCTGTAAATTCATTCAGAGTTGTTATTGTTCTCCACACAGAGTTATTCCTTGGACCCGGACCATGGAGACTCATTCCAATCGATTCAGCGTCCAAAAATCAGAAGAAAATAATACCCCACTCGCTAAAATCGTCAAATATATAAAATCTTTACTCCCATTCGGTCGATTTTAGAGGGGAGGTGGAGGGGACTCGTAAGCATGAGGGTTAACCAACAAGTTCTTCATTTACTTTTATTGGTCATTTTATTTTTACTGGGTAAATATTTGTATGGTTTCGAATTGTTATAGGGAAACTCTTATTACTGCTTATACCTAGTATAACGGGCACACACTCGATATTGCTCTAGAGTGCGATTTAGACTCAGTGCTCTTGCGAGGGTGATAATGATAAAATTTAGTATTTAAAATGCTCAAATAACAGAGGCTGTTATGTGTGTTTGTGGTGTAAAATGCCTTCAATATCATCTTTACACGATACTTTTGTTGCTCATAGCGTTGATTGTCCAATCGAGTTCTGTTCAAAGTAGAATCCTTTGAGACTTCTGATATCAATCAGACGGTGTCAATCAGTTTTAGGAACAGCTAGCCGACTTTCTCCAAAGGTTCAATGCCGGCTAAATCAAGATCGCCGGAGCTTGACCTTGACTAGTGGCGCTCATCGCGATCATCTTTACGGTTCGATTACACAACAGGCCTTTCGAGCTAATGGAACTGTTTTCTACGAACCCGTCAAGTAAATAAAACGGCTTTGGATAATTGGGGTTGAAACCGGTAGCCAAGTAGAGGGAAACAACCTAATTAATATTCGAAAAAGTGAACCCACAATTTCAAATATCCTCTTGAATAGCTCATTTCTTTCTGAAATGTTCCACAAAATGACCTGAATTTTATCAAGTGAATTTTGAAAAATAAATTTTTGGGATTTTGGCGATTAGGGCGAGTTGAGTATTATTTCCGGCTAAATTTTGGATGCTGAATCCAATAAAATTGGTCCCGGAACTCCCCATTGGGGTCTACCCATTTCGAATGTGTTTTCGAGAATTCTGGTACTTAAACGTGTGAGGTATAATTTTCCTCTAAAGTTTAGAATGGATGCTGAATCGATTGGAATGAGTCTCCATGCTGCTGGTCCAAGGAATAACCAACTCCTCGTGAAAGAATTTGTTTGCATTTGCGGCGTATGTTCCACTTATGCATTTATGATACTTGTATTATCAGATGTGCGGGGAAAGAACATGAGCGAAAACTCTGCAAATTCTTACACAAGGGTTGGTTATTCCTCAGAAAATGGGAGGAAAATTGGGTGTCCCGGACCCATTCCAATAGATTCAGGGTCCAAAATGTAGTGGAAAATGATACCCCACACACCCAGGTACCAGAAATTTCATAAACACATATTTAAAATGAGTAATATATACCCAATTTGACCCATAACTTCTTCCAGTGGGTGACAGTCGTCCTGGGACCCACTTCATTGGATTCAGCGTCCAACATTTAGTGGAAAATAATACCCCACTTGCCTAGATCGCCCAGAATCTCGAAAATCCATTTTTCAAAAAACTCATTTTGACCCCTACCCCACCCAAATTTAGTCCGATCGGGCTGAAAAGTTTCGAGGACTGACCTAGGCCGGGAACAGACCCCTAATTCAAATTTCAGATTTTTAGAAAATTTTCTACAACCAAAACGGCGCGGACGGTGGATGGCGTACGGACATTGGACTTTTTTATCTAGACACCATGAAACGTCCAGAAAAAATTCTTGAGCCGAATCGGAGAGGTTGACCTTTTGCATTAAAACATAGGTTGATTATTCAAGGAATAACCAACCAACATACAATTTTATACGCGTTCAGAAGTAGAAATTCCGCCAAATTTTTCCTATTTTCTGGAACTAATGCGTGTGTGATGATGGCAAAGATTTTTTTCTACTTTTTTCATCTAGAGTGTAAAAACATGCCGTAAACATTTGCCCTCAGACGTCAGATCAGCCTGGGGGTTTGAATAAACCACTGTATCTGGTGACGCGGACGTAGTCAGCTGTTCTCAAATGTCGAGTCCCCCTCCCCCATATCCTAAAATCCTGTATATTTTTGCACTCAACCAAAAATGCTCTTACACTATAGCAAAATGATTATTTCTCTTCTATGTCATTGCGCGAAAAAATAAATATTCATCTTCTAACACTTCATTCTTGCCACTTCTCTGAGGAAAACGGACAATCCCAGTAATTCGAATTGACGTCAAAAACTAAGTTACTATTTAGTTCCGCAAGGCAAATGCACAACGAAGTGAACACGAATTCTTCTCTAATAGGACATACGCCACGCAATAAGAACGTTTTCACTTTCGTTAGTGGGTGAATGAGAAAAAGAAAAGCGATTATTCAGCCAACGGCAGGAAATGCTCGAGTAAGGGTTGAGTGTTATGTTTCGCGGTGACGAAGATCTCGGTGAGCCAAATCATAATAACCTTTTTGAAATGCAAAGGCGATGATTTCATCACTCACGTTGCGGCAGCGGTTATCATAGTAGAAATATCTTTGTCATCGAGGTATCTTGCGATCCCTCGAACGTCCACCTACGTTGTTTTTTTTTCTTTTTTTAATGTGGACAATAATAAACAGTCCAACGCGTTATAACAGCACGCCTGAGGTCGTGAGGAATTCAACCTGTGGTAAAAGGATCACTTGTGGCACTCATTCAAGGGATCATATAACCCACCACGAACAATCTGTCATGAAAAGAAAATTATTGTGATCATACACATGAACATTGTTAACTCATATTCAATGGCAACTATAATTTTATATTCAGCCGACATTATTGTGAATGTGACAGATGTGAACCACTACGATTTCCCATTTGTTGATGGATCTTGTGGCCACCAGAATGCGCCCACTGCGCTGCACTAGCGCCATTGACCGCTTGCATCCGCCAATAATATCATATGAGAGCTTGTTTTCACAACTTGGTGTGTCCAGATAAATATACACTTTTACAGGTTCTGGGGGAGTGTACGAGAATGTTCGGCTCAGCAAGATTTCTGTAGGTCATTTGTGTCAAAAGGGAAAAGTGTACCAGTGGGGTACAAGAATGAACTAGACTGTTTGGCGCTGCAAGTAGATATTAGGGTTCATGTTCTTAGTTCTTAGAGTTCTTTAGTCACTTCAGTCAACTGAAATTCTGCCTAAACCAATTCAATGCATCACATCCTTACCAGTTTTAGCTATAGCCTAATTAGTCATTGCCTAATACCTTTTGTTGGTATAAATATCTAGCTATAAATTGACTTTAATTCAACACATTTTTATTGTACTAAAATTCGTTCACATTATAGTCAGTACAGCATCACTTTACCTTCTTCTAAATCATTTCCCGTTTAAAATACAGCTTTTGTCAATTCACATTCTAATCTGCGAGACAAATACTCACCCCCAAAGTTATCGCTCATTCCTTTCCTGGATGCATATTCGAATTCTTCGATAAGAAGCAACAGCTTATCGCTACAGGGAACGACTGTCAAGAAAAGGTCAAAAGCAGTTTTTCCTCTTTTTCTCAGCAACCAACGAACCGATTTTGAATTTGTAAAATGATTTGTGCACTTCTCAGAAGGTTGGTTTTGAGCATTTGTGACGATTTGTAAATATTATTTTAGCTTACATTATTAAATTAATCTCCATTTTTGGCCAACACGTCACATTCCTGGAGTTCTTAGTGAACCGAAACCATTTGATAAATTATTTTTGGGTCAAACCGTCAGAAAGAGGAATTTAGTCGGATATTTTTTAGCTCAATTTTTACCAAGGTTCCAGTTGCAAGACTTGATAAGTATGGCAGCCAGTTTGTATTGTTAATCCATACAGGTTTTCAACGAAGTGCATGACACTTATCAATGCACCGTCACTTATCAACAACCGATAAAAACCTCAATCAAACCTTCAATCATAAATTTCAGATTTTAATTGAACCTCACATGCCCAGTTAACTGAAAATATTTAAAAAAAATATATATTTTTTTCAAAACATCCCCTGTTTGATCCCCTCACATTAGGGGTGGGGTAAACGGGGTTACATTACAATCTGATCGAACTTGTGCAGCCCAAAAGGCCTGATGGGTTGGTTCGGTCTGCACTTCGAAACAAACAAAATACATCGGTGACTCAAACACTTCCAGCTTGTTGTCTATGTTCTGAACGATTCTATTCTACAATTTATGCTATTTGGTTCTCATCAATGGGAATTAAACAGTATGACTAACGTATTTCTTTCCCACTAACGAAACAACTTATTGACTTTCTCTCGTTGAATCAACTCAAATCGTTATTCTTTTACAAGTAACAAGCGAAAAATACACGGTTGATGGCAAACAAGGCGTCGTAATATTGTTATGACAGACGTAATATCCTCAAAAAGAAAAAAAAGCTAAATACCTGTACGCGTTTCCCTGAATACTGTCCCGTTTGCCTCAAGAAAAAGGCCGTTTTGAAGCTTTTCCGTGTCGCGGGAGATAAAGTAATATTCTATGGCTTATGTAAAACGGAGTTTCTCGCTCTGACGCTAGGAGAGTTATGGAATATTGTCACGGGCGGTGTAGACATATTATACAGGTACATTTCAATGAATTTCTATTTTACTCCGCCTGCATTTTACTTCAAAAAAGATCTTTTTGCGTGAGTTTATAATGGAGAGGATGCAGAAACAAAAAGATGTAGATGCTTTATATGGTTATTCGTTGGAGCAGGGTTAGGGGGTGGAGTGTCAAGGACTCATTAAGTGGAAAATTCCTCGTCTAAAATTAAGTGGAACATGATAATATCCCACTTGCCTAGTTCCCAAAAAGTCTCAAATTTTGGTCCGATTGGGCTAAACCCACCCCCACCCACACCCAAGTGAGTCAAAATGAGAAGGCCGCTGACCGAAATTTCAAATTTTTAGAAAATGTTGATCAGAGACTTCTTCACGACAGCCTACTGGTCAGTGAATCAATCCTGTGACTGTTGAATCCACTCCTCCCGCATAATGCAGTTTCAGGTTGACAACAAGGTTGAAAAACATCAGTTTTTCCCCCTTTCCGAACCCATATTTTTGTCTTATTGTTGGTTATTCCTTGAATTTTGCATTATTCAAGGAATAACCAACCAAAAGAAAATTGTGTAGTGCAAGGAGTGGTCCCAGCAACGTAGATACCTACTGAGTTTTCGCACTCAAATTTGTTGAGTTAACTTAAAATAAGCGCACCCGAAAATTTCAAAAACTTCTTGCGGATGAACAAAAATCCTATGATGAATTGCTTGGTAAAATGCCCCCTTTCACAGAGAAGAAGAATACTTTTATCGACTAAATTTTCCGAGAAAACTCCAGAAGCTGCTCCCATTTATTTCTCCTCCTATTTTGATTTTTAAGTCCTCCGACATGATTTCCCACACTTTGGGAAATTCTCGAGGGGAGGGGGTTCGATAATAAGAACGAAAACGCAACATAACAGTGAAATTTCACGGAAATACGACGGAATGATGGGTTCAAGGTTCGAAGAGCAACCAATGTTTTTCATTGTTGTCAACCTGAAACAGCATAACCGAGAGAGGGAGATTCACTTGCCAGCCCGCTGTGAATCAATGAAGGAATCATAAATGTGTATTGACTTGCGGTTTGCTAGTACCTGCTATCTAACTAAACGATATTACTAGGATTAATATAACGACAAATCCTATTGACTAATTCACAGTACAAAGGTTCTCTTAGGTATCTATTAACTCCAAAAATTGGAAACTTGTCCTTGTTAACGTTTTTCGTTGAAGTTTTTATTTATAATCAATTCAGGTGAGTCCCAAATGATGAGAAAACGTATTTTACTGTACTCACTAGACCCCCCACCCCCCTCAAACAACTACAAACCCCCTGGCTGAGCTAAATTCTTGTGAAAATTGAATTAAAAAGATTTTAAACCCATGAATTTTGAAGCTGAATTTTCCTGGGAGGTCCTCACAACCCGTGTATATACTATATTATACTAATGTCAAAATGGCGTAAAAAGGCTCAAAAAACGACTATTTTAAGAGTTATTCCACACCCCCCCCCCCCCCCCCCAAACCCCCCGGTGTCACGGTCTGGCACCATAGCATAATTGCCCACCTAAAGCATACCTATTGAATTATTTACCAACTTTTCACGTAATAAACGGTGGACAGCTTTCCGGTCTCGGCGGTAATAATTGTTACTGAACAAGCTGATTACTCAGTGTTACCTTCAAACCTTTCTGAGTCAGGTCTCTAATAACAGCCGAGTGTCATGCACCCCAGTGATCGCACGAACGGCTCATCAGACACATAAACACGCTCGCAGTGAAAATCGTTCACCTCTCATAAGCACAAAATCTGCGAGACAATGTTCTGCGCGTAGGCAGTACTGTAACTCCTTCAAACCTTTCAACTAATGTACAGTTTCTTACTCCTCAGCGGCAAACCACAGTGTTTAGATTGTTCGACCACCTTAAAATAAAATCGTTTTTAAGAGCTTGTGGAACTCAGCTACCGGTCGTAACGCGTCCTGAGGGAAAAGTGAGAGTCCTATGATTACAGTTCACGTGGAAAGGGGAATTATTGTTGAAGGTGAGAGGTGGATGCTCCTTTTCCCATCCTGTTGACTGAAGGATATGATTTAGTGTGCATCAGTTAGCGTAATTCCAGTGTTGAGATGTGACTGAAGCGTTTTTCTGCTTTATTAACGTTCTGTAATAACAGGTTTGTGTGGTTCGAGATCACTCATTCCCATCACTTTTGTCCTTCACCAATGAATCAAAGTCAGGACTTATCTCGCTCAGTAGGTAGTTTCACAGTAGGAATAGGAAGAAATTATCTATATTTACTATCTCTTGCTGATGTATCTCATTCAAAAGAGAGGTAATATGAGGACACAATAGACAGACTTTGGTAATAAGGACTCGAGTCGTCATTGCCGCCCACCAATAGTCGCCACCCTAACCTTCCTGATATGTAACACTGAACCGTGCCAAGCTCGTCCATCTTGTAAACTCATTTCATTCCAGTTTTTATCTTCACTTCCTCATCATTCCTGGACTTTTTTTGTCCTCCCCAAAATGTATATTTATATTAGGTATACTTTATTCGTCTCCAAAATTATAATATACCATTATGAGAAGAAACACTCGCAAACAAACGCGTCAACGCTCATTGCCACGATGGATTCTAATGCCAGCCCACCCCACATAAAAGGTTTGTTCACACAAGCACCCAAACCAGTTTCCAATCGGTTGGAAGCGTTCGCACAAGCTCCCCAACTCCACCAGAGGGGAGCGATGGTGGAATGGACTCGCCCACTTACCGTTCGCACAACGCATCAAACCGGTTTGAAACCCGTCAGAGCAGTCAGAGGTTTTTCCCGCTGACTGCTTTCAAACTGTTTCGTCCCTCCCCCTTCAGGGCCGCTCGGCCAATCAAATCATTCCATCTACATCCGTCTTCTGCAGCGTTCCATCTGAATTCTCGCGGTTTGCGTTGGATTTCTTTCGATTAAATCCGACAAAATTATTTTTGGTAGTTGCAATTTTTCAAAAAATCTGAAATTTTGGTTTAGGACCCGTTTTTTGCTCTAGTTGGCCCTCGAAACTCTTCAGCCCGATTGCACCGATATTATAGGGGGGAGGGGGGGGGTGTATCTTAATGTCTTCTCCGAAAAATGGATTTTCGAAATTTTTGGAAATCTAGGGGTGTAGGGTATCATTTTTCACTAAACTTAGGACGCTGAATCGATTGGAATGGGCCTGGGAGACTCCACACTCACTGCTTTTGTAAGGGTCGGATGTTATTACGTGCTCATTTTATATTTTCTCCGACGTTTTGCCGGCGCTCGGGCCGGCATAATCAGGATGAGCAACTCGGTCTCCCCTAATATTCTAAAGAACATACTGAGCCATTATTGGGCAGGTCGTCAAAAATAAAAGGTGGTATTTAAATGGAAATTTTTCGAGGCAGATACTCACCTAATTTAGAGTGTAAACCTAATTTAAAGTGTAAACTACGTGATTTAGTTTAGTGTGTAAATTAATTTCGATCCTTTATTCTGAATCAAGGTGCGGATAGCATCTCGTGAATTAGTGTTTGAAAACAGTGAGAATTCAAGTGTCATACATTAGATTTCACCATCCTTCACTATGTGACAATTTTGGGGTTGCGCAACTTTGCGTGCTCGCTGAACCGGTTGCGTGCATTGGAAAAAATTGTTTGAGGGATCAAATTTTTATGAAATTTCTAGTAGAATGTGAATCTGCAAACAAAAATTAGAGTTCCCAATTGAAATAAGGATGTTTGATTTGAAAAAAAAAAAAAAACAATTTTTGTTTGCTCTCATTTATAAGTTTTTAGAGAGAGAGGGTGGGAGGACAATTTGTGGGACACCCTGTATAATGAGCACGAAATAACGACCGACCTTAAAATTCTATTCTATCCCCTGTGATAGAATTTGCAGCGTGTTGTGATCTATTCACCTCAAAACGCAATCGGTAAAATTTTGGGGGAAAATGAGAGGTTGACCTTCATGAAAACATGGGTTGGTCATAAAAGGGAAACCAACCAAGACGGCGAGAGAAGAAAAGAGGCGGAGAGAACGGCGGTGGCTGAGGGAACGCGGGATCGGGTCAAACGCGTTCGCAGAACACCTTGGTTCCAACCAGTTGGAAACCGTTTAAAAGCTGGTAGAGGTCGCGCGTGCGCACTGCCCAAACTCCAACCAGTTTGAAATCGGTCAGCAAACTGCTACTGCGAACATACCTAAATACACCTAGATACCAAAAAATCTCGTAAAACCACTTTCTGAATAGGTAGGTACCCATTTGATCTATACCCTCCTCTAGTGGGCACCAATCAATCCGGGAACCATCTCAATGCATTCAGCGTCAAAAATCTACTGGGAAATGTTAACACACATGCTTAGTTCCTAAAAAGTACCAAAATCGAGTTTCAAAACGCTGCCAATTCTTTCGCAGGGGCTGGTTATTCCTCATACGAGCTGCATCGAGACCCATTCCAATTGAAAGCTACAAACCCACTTCCAAAATAGGTAGATGGATACCCATTTTGACCCATAACCTCATCCTGTGGGCGCCAATCGTTCTGGAACCCACCTCATCAGATCCAGCGTCCAAAATTTAGTGGAAAATGATACCCCACACGCCTAGATTGCCAACAATATCGAAAATCCATTTTTCAAATAAACATTTTGACCGACAAAAGCTAAAAAAAGGTCCCTGACCATTTTTTTTTTTTTTTTTTTTGCATGATTACATACAAGTAATAACCAACCAAAATCAAGGACCAACATTATGAATTGCCTTCTTAAAATGGATGACACTTTCCATCACATTCGTTTTGTCTTGAAAAAAGGTTTTTGTTCCAACAACTGAAGGATTGCCTTGTGTCTTCCATGTGGGCTGCTCACATACGGAGCCATATCATTTTGGACCCCTCATATGTGATTTATTATCAATACGCTGCTGACGAGAAGGCGCCAATGCCGCATATACTACATAAATTGGCCAAATTTGAGTTTTCAGTATACGCTCCGCTTATGGTTTATAACATTCTTAGTTAAACTGAATATTTTACATCATCGCCTTCAGTAAACCTTCAACTATGTGGCGTATGGTTTGTTGCTAAAATTGCTAAAATGTACATTTCTATGAAAATTTAAATAATCAGCTTTTGCAATAAGAATTGGCTCACTTATGCCATACGAGTACTCCTACACTCTAAATCAATGCCTGGTCTGTCTACAAAATGACCAAGGACAGACTTGACGATACAGGAACCTTCTGTTTTGTATGCAGAAGCGTCTTGCCTGGCGGTGCTTCTTTACAAAAAGGAAGAAGAGGCGCCTACGTTGCCATTCAGATTGTGTATGCCTACCTATCTCTCCTTTAGGACTAAGAATTTAGTGTATAGGGAGAAATGATTTTTTTTCTAACCCATGAAATCGTGATCTGAGTTTATACACCGATCTTTCGTGAAACGATGTGAGAATGATTCGAATAACCTTGGATCTTCCGGCTTGGCTCGTGTGACGGCAGATTTTATTCATTCTGCTCTGTATTGTTTACGATGACAATAATTTCATCCCGTCCAGGGGATTGCTTGTGTATTTTGGACTAAGTTTTGGATGTTGCTATGAGGTGGTTTGCGTCCCACTTGACAGGAAGAAGACAGAGAGTTAGGGAGCTGTATGGGGAATGAGTTATACCTATGGGTCTGAAATTGGTCAATTTTTGTTTCCAATGACGTTTTCCGTAACTATGAAAGGAGAAAAGAGTGTCAGATACATCAAAAATAGTGTGGAGGGTGGTATCTCCAAAAAAGCAACCGCCTGAACAGTGACGTCATAACTTGCATGAAAAAGTGAAACGATGGCTACATTTGAGACAAAAAAGTGAAGAACTACAACATCAATCCTTGCTTTCCAGGATGCTCCATTATACCAGCCAACTAAAAGTTTCCTCTTCTTGGTTTTGTAATTGTTGTTACCAAAATAAAATGAAGATGGGTCACTCCAGATAAAAGACTGACCAAATAACAGCAGACCAATGATAAGTGGTACCTAACTCAAAAATTAACGTTGTCTCAACAGGGGCGAGAAGGGAAATGCTGAACGCTGACGTCACAGAATTTTCTTAAATTTTTTCTAAATTAGTTTAATTTGAAGTGAAAGTTATGTAGGTGCAAACTCTCCAGAGCATCCCTTTTCAATGCATTTATTTGGGAACAGTGGGTACACATTCCCTTCTCAAAGTGAAGGGATATACTAGAGGGGTATTACAGGGCTATATTCTATCTACAATTGCCAAATACCAAAGCATTCGTCAGAATGCCGCATTAAACCATCACTTATCTTACAATTACGATCAGTTCATGCAACTGTGGTGGGAATATTGTGTAGCAACACTTTCCCCGGAGGAGGGGGTAAAAGGGGAGTGGCCTCAGGGCTCAGGTGGCCCCTTTCCCCAGCCAGGTCAAACCATAACAGTCTCTCATAACGGTCCACCCTCAACAAAACAGCTCGTATCTGTGGAAGGCCCTTCAGAAATCAGTTGACAGTTGACACGAAAGTTTCTGGTGATGACGCCTTGGACTCTCCAAAGAACCTAAATTCTTGAGGTAATGTTTAATTAGTTATTATTTATTATTGGTTATTCATTTTTGGCATGTCAACTGCCTAGTGATTTGGAACATAAGAAGGTTGCATTCTGTCCATGTTTAGATTCGAGTTCCAAAAATTAAGACCAACATCAAGATCAATCTCACTGGCTCCATGGAAGGGAAGAGAGGCAGCAATGGCATGGAAATTTCCACAAGTGCAACATATGCTTGTGATCAGTGTGATTACAGAGCTGCACAGGCGGGGAACCTGAAAAAGCACAAAATAATTCATACAGGCGCCAAACCATATGCTTGTGATCAGTGTGACTACACAGCTGCACGGCCAGGGAACCTAAAAATGCATCGAAGAACTCACACAGGCCTCAAACCATACACTTGTGATCAGTGTGACTACAGAGCTGCGCTGGCAGGGAACCTGAAAAAGCACCTAAGAACCCATACAGGCGAGAAACCATATGCTTGTGATCTCTGTAACTTCAGAGCTGCACGACCAGTGACCCTGAAAATGCACCTAAGAACCCATACAGGCGCCAAACCATATGCTTGTGATCTCTGTGGCTACAGAGCTGCACGGCCAGAGGACCTAAAAATGCATCAAAGAACTCATACAGGCGAGAAACCATATGCTTGTGATCTCTGTGACTACAGAGCTGCACAGGCAGGACACCTGAAAAGGCACAAAATAACTCATACAGGCGCCATACCATATGCTTGTGATCAGTGTGACTACAGAGCTGCACGGCCATGGAACCTAAAAATGCATCAAAGAACTCATACAGGCGAGAAACCATATGCTTGTGATCAGTGTGACTACAGAGCTGCACGGCCAGAGAACCTAAAAATGCATCAAAGAACTCATACAGGCTAGAAACCATATGCTTGTGATCTCTGTGACTACAGAGCTGGACATGCAGGGCAACTAAAAAACCACCTTAGAACTCACACAGGCGCCAAACCATATGCTTGTGATCAGTGTGACTACAAAGCTGCACAGCCAGGGACCCTGAAAAGGCACAAAATAATTCATACGGGCGCCAAACCATATTCTTGTGATCAGTGTCACTATAGAGCTGCATGGGCGGGGAACCTGATGAAGCACATGAGAACACACATCAGAGGAACTACTTTGAGGACTTGTTTAATTTATGAACATTCTAGTTAAATTCTCTTCCTTCCATTTTGCTGTTTTGAGAATGAAATGTTACATAAGGTTCTGTTACATGGGTGGCTGATGAAATAAATCTTTCTTGGGTGAATCTGACTGACTTTTGCATTTCACTCCTAGTTTTTATCCATACATTATGATCAGAGTTCTGGCATTATTACATAGTTTATCATACTAATTATATTACTACAGCTGCTTGGAGCCATCTTATTCACAGTCTCTGATGGGCGTTTTTATGTAATGATGGCTATTGCTTATTGGATTGCAATCAAGCCTTGCAAAAGCAATGTAGAATTGCTCTTAATTCTCGGATTGATGGAGAAGAATCGTTCAAACCTGTTTGATTTATCAAATTGTTTACTTAGTTAATTTTTTATTGCAACGATAATATCCTTATCAACACGAAAAATTCTCGAACATTTATTTTTTACGTTCTAAGTGGTGACGATTCTAAGTCCGTCCGTCAAACTGTCCAGAAAAGTCTTGAAAAGTCGTACCTACATCGACATTGTTTTCATAAGATTTTTAGGGCGTGTGGGCTGTCCCTAACTCAAAAATTTTGTTGTCTCAACAGGGGCGGGAAGGGAAATGCTGAACGCTGACGTCACAGAATTTTCTTAAATTTTTTCTAAATTAGTTCAATTTGAAGTTAAAGTTATGTAGGTGCAAACTCTCCAGAGCATCCCTTTTCAATGCATTTATTTGGGAACAGTGGGTACACATTCCCTTCTCAAAGTGAAGGGATATACTAGAGGGGTATTACAGGGCTATATTCTATCTACAATTGCCAAATCCCAAAGCATTCATCAGAATGCCGCATTAAACCATTTTGTGTGGAAAGTATAAGAATTTACTACAATACTGTTGAAATTTTTGTCAGAGCACAAACTGTCAAAGACTAAGCACATGGAGAAGTTATTGTCGGGGGCAACTTCATGAGAAGAATGTTTTGTTTTATTTTACTTGCATTTTCATTTATTTATCATTTCTCTGAAGTGGATGATGTACCTACCTAAAATTGATTACTTGGCTATTTGTTGAGAATAATTGTAAAATGGCATAATTCTGCTCTACAGGAATAAATGGCTGTACCCCTAATGCAAAGCAGATTAATAAACAATCAATCAATCAAAGTATATCTACAATAATAGCAAGTAAATGGCAAAACTCAAAAAGCGCAGCGTCCATTCTCTTCGACCTTTGAACACTGTAGCAATTCGATGTATCATATTGCCTCATTGTAACAATTCAATAGAGACGTTGATTTGCTTGTCATGCTCGACCTTCGTTTTTCGTGCACCATTTTCCTTTTGTCGAGAACTTGTCCCGTTAAATGAATGTTAACGCGTTATTACCTATTCGGTTCTCCCAGTGGCGATGAGCTACCTGTCGTGCCTTCATTCTGGCAATAGGTTACTAGCCGTTCCTAAAAAAAGACCCTTTCACTTTTTAACGGCAGTCTTGAGAGACCTAGGGGTTAGGTGTTGATTAGTCTGAGAATAATGCGAGTTTCCCACATTATTTCGCTGTGTTACAGTTTAGTACAAGTGTTGAACAACGGGTTTGTTCTACACAGCGTCTCTTATCTTACGATTACGATCAGTTCATGCAACTGTTCGCCAACGACTGCTCAAGCTGGAAGCCACCTAGCTCATCTTCCCTCATATATAATTTCCGTCCATCCGCAAGGAGCTCGTAGCCAGTCAGTCGACAATTTTCAAACCTTTTGAGTTGATGCTTCCAACACATCAGTGTTACGACAATGTGTGGAGATTACGATCGCTAATACGACGACTGTGGTCGGCCACGGCTTTTCTCGGATGAACGAGCTAAGGGCTTCCTTCGCGTAATTCGTTCCATCATGAAAGAAATCGCCTTTCGGGAGCGAGCATAGAACGATAACGATCAGGAAGCACTTTTTCTACATCTGCGTGAACGTAAGACCTTTAAGGTCGTCGGAGGTTATCTCATAACAATCATTTCATCAACAGATCGTTGTTGTAAGCTGGAAAAACGTTTGAAACAGTCTTCTTCGGCAGTCTGGAGTCCTCTCTTGGTGGTAGATAGGGTTGAGAATCAATGTTCGATTTGCCAACCATCGCTGATGGGGGACCGATAACCGATGTTCTTACAATCGGTGTTTAAGGTTTGATATTTTTACTCACTATTGATGGTTGAAGGCGATGGTAGGGGAACTTTATATTCTCACATCTATTATTTTTGAGCTGATGTTGATTCTACCAAAATCTATAGCAAATCGAAATACCTTTAGATCCAGATCCGCATCCATAAATCGAACAATACCCGTTTATATTCTAGAGACAAATGGGGCCCTCGCATCCAATTCTCCCAAAAGTTGCAGTGGTACATGTGAACAGCTGTTCTTAAATGCCGGACAGGTCATCACTTGAGAGAAAATGATTTGAAACTGACTTTAAAAAAAATTTGCCTCCAAACTGTTATTAACAAGCCCATTTCCGCATCATCAAAATCAAACAAATTTTGTTTTAAATAAATTCTGTGAATATACAATTTTTTTGTTATAATTTAATAATATAATACATGAATAATGGTATATAATTCTGATTTTCTCCATTTCAACCTAACTATCATGATTTCATGTTGTTTGTTTCATTCTTTTCACTCCTAGTGGTTCATTGAAATCGAACATCGATGGTGAACATCGATGTTTTCCTTTCTAACCTTCCAGTAGAGATGTGGCGACATAGCTAAATATAACTATTTTAAAACGTTTTTTTCTAAATCAATATCAAATCAAGATGCATCAATATGTTGATATTATTAAGAGAAAATAATCGATATTTTTGGATATTGATTTCACAAATAACAATATTTAACTTGTGATGGGTTAGAAATGTAGAGTTGCTGATATTCAAAGAATACTTCAACGTTTATAAAGCTTTACTCCAATTAGAAGCCTCCCGAACAGATAAACAGAGAAATAGAAGAAAAATTGAAAAATAGAAATAGAGAAAAATACAGCAACAACACTAGTGTGTTGGCTTGTGGAGGTTGACCCAGCTCAACCATCGGACACATTAGAACATGAATTGGAACATGGCCGATTATCAGGTTTAAAATATCAATATTGGTAGGGAAATATCGATAATATCACAACGTTTGTACTTGGTGGTCACGTCTGTATGCTTCTATCAAGCGCATACTCAAATGTCATCTTGTGTTATATTTCATTAAATATGAAATTTGTATGATGTTACATTCAACAACAGCACCAATCCATCAATGTCAACCACACTTAAAGCGATAAAAGTACTGTCATGACCAAATCCATTTCTGAGCCAGACACTTGAAATTAAAAAATCTGCAAATTCTTACACACGGGTTGGTTATTCCTCGAATGGGGGAAACAGTGGGTGTGGCGGGTCCCGGACCCATTCCAATCGATTCAGGGTCCAAAATTTAGTGGAAAATGATTCCCCACACGCCTAGGCACCAGAATTCATGACATAAAAACGTAGGTAATTTAGAAGGCTATAATAATTGTATTAAATTGAATTGAATGGTACGAATAAAAAGCTCGGACAGTAAAAAGAATTGTAGGCAACTGCTCAAAATTGGTTGCTAAGTTTAACAGCTGGTTATAAACAACAGGATATGACGATGTGTTTTGTTTGTCTATTCGGCTGAAGTCACCCACATGGGTAATAAATTCCCAATTTGACCCATTACTTCTTCCAGTGGGTGCCAATTGTTCTGGGACCCATTTTATTGGATTCAGCGTCCGAAATTTAGTGGAAAATGACACCCCACTCGCCTAAATCACCCAAAATCTCGAAAATCCATTTTTCAAAAAACACATTTTGACCCCTACCCCCTCCAAATTTGGTCCGATCGGGCTGAAAAGTTTCGAGGACCCATCTCGGCTGGGAACAGACCCCTGACCCAAATTTCAGATTTTTAGAACATTTTCTACTACCAAAAACGGCGTGGACAATGGACGGCGGACGGCGGACGGCGTACGGCGTACGGCGTACGGCGGACGGCGGACGGACATTGACCTTTTTTGATCAGGACATCATGAAACGTCCAGAAAAAAATTTTGAGCCGAATCGGAGAGGTTGACCATTTGCATGAAAACATAGGTTGATTATTCAAGGAATAACCAACCAAAAAAGTTCATGGATCTACGCTTCTATGTGATATTGGATAAACTGACCGTGACTATCAATATGTGGCAATAAATTGTTTTTTAATCAATATAAACCCTAACCTATTCCAGTGGGCACCAACCGGTCCTGGAGCCATCTCAATGGATTCAGCAGTTCCAGGAAGGTGATATCCTAAATTCCCCAAAATCGTGTTTCAAAAACGCATTTTTATGAAGTGGACATTTTGAAATGGTTGGAATAAGGCTAATCATCATTGGTCAATAGCAATAACATTCCAGGGCATTTTAGGTTTTTTATTATTCCTTGAATAATCAACCTATGTTTTTCATGAGAAAAGCTCATCTTTCTGATTACCATTCTGAGACTAAAATCAATAAATTCAATCAATCTCTCAGATTACCCAAACATGAAACTGCAAGTGACAAAGACATCACAGGAATTCCTATTCACTAGGTTTCCTCTTCCTTATTCCATGGGTGGGAATATTGTGTAGCAACACTTTCCCCAGAGGAGGGGGTAAAAGGGGAGTGGCCTCAGGGCTCAGGTGGCCCCTTTCCCCAGCCAGGTCAAGCCATAACAGTCTCTCATAACGGTTCACCCTCAACAAAACAGCTCATATCTGTGTAAGGCCCTTCAGAAATCAGTTGACAGTTGACACGAAAGTTTCTGGTGATGACGCCTTGGACTCTCCAAAGAACCTAAATTCTTGAAGTAATGTTTAATTAGTTATTATTTATTATTGGTTATTCATTTTTGGCATGTCAACTGCTTAGTGATTTGGAACATAAGAAGGTTGCATACTGTCCATGTTTAGATTCGAGTTCCAAAAATTAAGACCAACATCAAGATCAATCTCACTGGCTCCATGGAAGGGAAGAGAGGCAGCAATGGCATGAAAATTTCCACAAGCGCAACATATGCTTGTGATCAGTGTGATTACAGAGCTGCACAGGCAGGGAACCTGAAAAAGCACAAAATAATTCATACAGGCGCCAAACCATATGCTTGTGATCTCTGTGACTACAGAGCAACATATGCATGGGTTCTAAAAAACCACCTTAGAACTCACACAGGCGCCAAACCATACGCTTGTGATCAGTGTGACTACAGAGCTGCGCAGGCAGGTTCCCTCCAAAACCACCTTAGAACTCACACAGGCGCCAAACCATATGCTTGTCATCAGTGTGACTACAGAGCTGCACAGGCAGGGCACTTAGAAAGACACCTTAGAACTCACTCAGGCGCCAAACCATATGCTTGTGATCTCTGTGACTACAGAGCTGCAGAGGCAGGACACCTGAAAAGGCACAAAATAATTCATACAGGCGCCAAACCATATGCTTGTGATCAGTGTGACTACAGAGCTGCACGGCCAGGGAACCTAAAAATGCATCAAAGAACTCATACAGGCGACAAACCATATGCTTGTGATCTCTGTGACTACAGAGCTGCAGAGGCAGGACACCTGAAAAGGCACAAAATAATTCATACAGGCGCCAAACCATATGCTTGTGATCAGTGTGACTACAGAGCTGCACGGCCAGGGAACCTAAAAATGCATCAAAGAACTCATACAGGCGACAAACCATATGCTTGTGATCTCTGTGACTACAGAGCTGCACAGGCAGGACACCTGAAAAGGCACAAAATAATTCATACAGGCGCCAAACCATATGCTTGTGATCTCTGTGACTACAGAGCTGCACAGCCAGGGAACCTAGAAATGCACCTAAGAACCCATACAGGCGAGAAACCATATGCTTGTGATCTCTGTGACTACAGAGCTGCACGGCTAGAGGACCTAAAAATGCATCAAAGAACTCATACAGGCGAGAAACCATATGCTTGTGATCAGTGTGACTACAGAGCTGCACGGCCAGAGAACCTAAAAATGCATCAAAGAACTCATACAGGCGAGAAACCATATGCTTGTGATCTCTGTGACTACAGAGCTGCATGGGCGGGGAACCTGATGAAGCACATGAGAACACACATCAGAATTAGCCCTTGACGTATGCTTGTGATCAGAGGAACTACTTTGAGGACTTGTTTAATTTATGAACATTCTAGTTAAACTCTTTCTCTTCCTTCCATTCTGCTGTTTGGGGAATGAAATGTTACTTAAGGTGTGTTACATGGGTGGCTGATGAAATAAATCTTTCTTGGGTGAATCTGACTGACTTTTGCATTTCACTCCTAGTTTTTATCCAAACATTATGATCAGAGTTGTTTACCTCTTGCATTATTACATAGTTTATCATACTAATTATATTATTACAGCTGCTTGGAGCCATCTTATTCACAGTCTCTGATGGGCGTTTTTATGTAATGATGGCTATTGCTCATTGGATTGCAATCAAGCCTTGCAAAAGCAATGTAGAATTGCTGTTAATTCTCGGATTGATGGAGAAGAATCGTTCAAACCTGTTTGATTTATCAAATTGTTTACTTAGTTAATTTTTTATTGCAACGATAATATCCTTATCAACACGAATAATTGTACATTAACTTTGTTTTCATGAGATTTTTAGGGCGTGTGGGCTGTCACTTTTCCTCAAAATGAATCAGTTGGGCTAAGGCAGTTGGGATGTTACCAAAATTTGAAATTTTGGTCAGGGACCTCATTCCGACTTTGGTTGTTTCTCGAAACTTTCCAGCTGAATCATAATGGATTTTGTAATGGGTCCCGGGCCAATTGGTGCATTCGGGTCAGAATGGGTTCCTACCAATTTATATAAAAATTTTGTTTTCGATATTTTCTGGTATCTAGGCGTGAGGGGTATCATTTTCCACAAAATGTTGGATGATGATCGATTGGAATGAATCCGGGACACTCCACGCTTATTGTGTTCCCTATTTTTCCCATGCTTCTGATCCAAGGAATAACTAACCAATTGTAGGTCTAGACATAATAAAACGGGTACAAAAAAGAGAGAAGATTGACCCCAATGAGCATGATTACATAGGTTAATTATTCAAGGAATAATCAACCAAAACGACATACTATCTCACTCTCATATTTAGCCCTTTGCCGGTTATAAAACAAAACACCCACGCGGTGTCGAACCTCTTCCATTTTTAACGTCAAGATTTATCGCTTCATCGACCAACAGCATCGCAACGTCGAACACGTAACTCGACCCCTAACGACCTCAGTGTCGGTTGTAGGCCCAATACCACTCAGTGTTCCCAGCTTCGAGAAGAAACCGAATACCGGAGTGTCATCAAGGAATGACTGAAATATGAGTTTCGTCAGCACGTATGTGATGAGTACTTCAACCTCCCACGGAGAATATTCGAACCCAATGTTGAATAAGGGTAAAAACGCTGCAAATTCTTTCACACGGGTTGGTTATTCCTCGGGCCAGGCAGTCGCATGGAGACTCATTTCTTCAACATGAGGAAAATGGAAACAGTGGGTGTGGTGGGTCCCAGACCAATTACAATCGATTCAGCGTCCAAAATTTAGTGGAGAATGATACCCCACACGCTTAGGTAGCAGGAATCCCGAAAACACATATTCAAAATGGGTAATATATACCCAATTTGACCCATAACTTCTTACAGTGGAGGCCAATCGTTCTGGGACCCATTTCATTGGATTCAGCGTCCAAAATTTAGTGGAAAATGATACCCAACTGGCCTAGATCGCCCAAAATCCGCGCTGTTTTCGGCAGTAGAATTTTCTAAAAATCTGAAATTTGAGTCAGGGGTCTGTTCCCAGCCTGGGACGGTCTTCCTATCTGTTCAGCCCGATCGGACCAAATTTGGGTGGGGTAGGGGTCAAAATGTGTATTTCCAAAAATGGATTTTTGAGATTTTTTGTAATCTAGGTGTGTGGGGTATCATTTTCCACTAAATTCTGGACGCTGAATCGAATGAAATGGGTCCCAGAACGATTGGCACCAACTAGAAGAAGTTATGAGTCAAATTGGGTATCTATTACCCTTTTTGAATTTGTGTTTTCCGGATTTCGGGTCTCTAGGTGTGTGGGGCATAATTTTCCACTAAATTTTGGACGCTGAATCCAATGGAGTGGGTCCCAGAACGATTGGCACGCACCTGTCCTCGAGATCTCTGGTACCTAGTGTAACGATATGAAGTGGGGGACGTGTCCGAGGTGACGACCGGTTCACGTTCGAGCTGGTCGACAAGACAATAAAAAGCTGATTACTACTTGAACCTTCCGCGTGCTCACATCTATCTCCCCTTTCCCACATCTCAACATAAAGTTGTTAATAATTATACATGGTGTCAGGTTTGTTAAAAGAACCCGAAAGTGTGAATAAATCACCTCGTAATCCGTACCGCGAACTAAACCGGTAAATTGACGTGCGAATAAGTGAAAAGCGACCGTTTTACTCGCGAACCGCGTCAAGCAAAGCGAAGATGTCCGACGCAAAGGCTCCTCGTGCGTTTCAGTTCGACGCTGAAAACCTGAAGAAAGAGTGGTGCGACTGGCTACAAAATTTTAATATATACCTAATCGCTACAAAAAAGAAGAGAGAATCCGACGATGTAAAGATCGCTGTTCTCCTCAACCAGCTTGGACATAGGGGTGTGGTAATTTACAATACCCTCAGACAAGATGCTGCCGAACTAACAACTGGCGAAGAAAAACCCAAAAAAGAGGACGAAGTACTCACGCGATATGAAGAGGTAATAACAGCATTCACTACCTACTTTGCTCCAAAGAAAAACGTGGTGCATGAACGTTGTAAATTTAATAAATTGGTACTAACACCAGGAACATCATACACCGAATACATCACGGCGTTAAAGGTAGCCGCGGGATCGTGTGAATTCGCAGAAAGAGATAACATGATCCGCGATCGGTTGGTAGCCCAGATCCCCGATAACGCGTTACTCAATAAAATGTTAGACGAAGGTGAAGCATTAACACTCGACCGAGCCGTTGAACTCTGCAAACGAAATGAAATACGAAGGCAAGAAATCGAAGACTTCGAAGAAAGCAGAGCCAATAAAGACGCCCAACAGAAGATAGCTGCCATGCATCGAAAAGGTAGAACTAGTTACGATAAAGGTAGTACGAGTTCAAAATATAGAGTTAATCATAAACAAGGTAATAAAATAAATGATAATAGGAATAGGAGATATGTATGCAAGAAATGCGACACTGAGCATACGGCGTATAATTGTCCAGCGTTCGGGAAACAATGTGACTTATGTAATAAATACAATCACTACGCTAAATGTTGCCCAGGGAGATATAAATTGAAAACTAATACTAAACGTAAAACACGCGCACTAGAAGCAGAAAACTCTAGTTCAGAGAGCGATGAATCGTTCTATCTTGATTCTCTAAATGTAAACAAAATTGAAAATATAACAGATTGGACAATACTAGGTAAGATTAATAATGTAAATATCAAATTTAAAATTGACTCCGGTAGTCACGTAAATGTGCTACCACTGAGAATTTATACGATGATGACCGTAGAGAAGGAACTACAAAAATGTAACACAAAACTAAGTGCATATAATAACAACCCATTGGAAATTGAGGGAAGGATTATTCTACCTACTAAAGTTAAACATGTAACTGAAAATATTGAATATGTCATAATAGACACGAAGGATAAACCGATTCTAGGGTTAGAAACTTCTGAGAAATTAAATATCATTAAAAAACTTGCTAAAATCGATGATGAAACTAGGGATGAAATAAACTCTAAGGAGAAAATTATAGAGAAATATAAAAGTGTATTTACAGGTGTGGGCAAATTTCCTGGAAATCCTTACGAAATAAAATTGAAGGACAATGCCACCCCTGTAAGTTACTCTCCACGGCGAATACCTAAACAATTACAATCGAAATTGAAAAATCACCTTGATAGACTAGAAAAGGATAAAATAATAGAAAAAGTAAAAGGCCCATGTTTGTGGCAGAATCCATTAGTGATTATTGAAAAAGATGACAAATCCCTAAGACTGTGTTTGGATCCTAAAGATCTCAATGCCCAAATTGTAGACGATAAATTTGAAATCCCAACACAGGAGCAAATATTTGACGACCTTAATGGCCAAAAATATTTCTCATTACTAGACCTGAAAGAAGGTTTCTATCAATGCCCAATAGATGAACAATCTTCTGAATATTGTAGTTTCGGAACCCCTTTTGGACGATATAAATTTTTAAGACTTCCTTTTGGAGTCAAGATTTGTGCTGAAGTCTTTCAAAAAAAAGAATTCGGAGTTATTTGATGAAATTAAAGGAGTTAAAATCTATATAGACGATATAATAATTTACGGTAGAACAAAAGAAGAACACGATAGAGCGCTAATGAAAGTGTTAGAGAAAGCTAAAAATGCAAATATTACCTTTAATAAAAATAAATTTCAGTTCAGAAAGGAAAAAATTAAAATACTAGGTCATATAATATCTAAAGAGGGAATTGAAATAGACCCAAATAGGAAATTAGCAATAATGGCTATGCCAGAGCCTAGAGACAAAAAAGCATTGCTCAGATTTCTAGGAATAATAAAATATCTGAATAAATTCATACCTAACCTATCGGCTAATACGGCTCCTCTACGAGATCTAACAAAAGATAATGTAGAATGGGAGTGGAAACCTATACATTCCCAATGTGTAGATAACTTGAAAAAATTGTTAACCAATAGCCCAATTTTGACACATTATGATGAAAATGAACCAATTGTAATCCAAACTGATGCGTGTAATGAGGGCATTGGATGCGTGTTGTTGCAAAATAACCATCCAATATCCTACGCCTCACGATCACTGACTAGTACAGAACAGAGATACTCTATAATAGAGAAGGAACTGTTGGGATGCTGCTTTGCAATGGAGCGATTCCATTATTATGTTTATGGTCGTGAAGTGGAAATACAGACGGATCACAAGCCCCTAGTATCCATTGCAAGGCAGGATATCGACAAAGTTCCGAGTAGGTTACAAAGAATGAGACTTAAACTTATGAAATATAACTATACTATGAAATACTTACCTGGTAAGAATATGATATTAGCAGATGCACTATCTAGAGCTTACTTACAAACAGATGAACATGAAGACCCAGAAATGGAATATGTAGTACATAAGATAGTTAAATCTGTATTGTCTGAAGAAAAACATAAAAGATTCGCAGACGCCACTGCTAGCGACCACATATTGGCGAAAATCATGTCTTTTGTTAAAGGTAAATGGCCTGCAAGTAAAATATCAGGAGAAATAGGACGTTATTTCAGGTTAAAAGATTTCCTGTCGGTTAACTTGAACTTATTACTCTATCAAGACAGAATAGTAATACCAGAAACCGAAAGAAAATGGTTAATAATGAAATTACATGAAGGACATTTAGGTGTAGCTAAAACATTAGCAAAGGCTAGGAAACTGTTTTACTGGCCAGCAATGTCAGCTGATATTAGCAATTATGTTTTAAATTGTCAAATATGCCAAGAAACGAGAAATAAAAACGCGAAAGAGCCTATGATACCTTCCGACATTAAAATACGGCCATGGGCCAAAATAGGAATGGATATCATGGAATTCAAGGGAAAATATTACTTAGTCACAACAGATTATTTTTCAAAATGGATAGAATATGAAAAAATGAGTACAAAAGAATCCCAAAACGTAATAAAAGTCTGTCAAACCATGTTTGCTAGATTCGGATTTCCAGATGAGATTGTTTGTGACAACAATCCCTTTGGAAGCAATTTGTTTAAAACCTATTTAACGCAACACGACATCATTCTGACAACTAGCAGCCCAAATTACAGCCAGGGACATGCATTGGCCGAAACAGGCGTGAAAATTGTCAAGAACATTATGCGTAAATGCGAAAAAACTCATCAAAACCCGAACATCTTGTTAATGCAATACCGAAATAATGTTATTCCAAGTCTAGGATATTCCCCAAGTCAATTAATGTTAGGCAGATGGTTAAGAGATGAATTAACCTTCAATGAATCTGACTTGATGATAAAGGCAATCGACACGGATAAACTCAGAAAAATAATAAACAAAGTGCAATCAAATCAAAAAAGTTACTACGATAGGAACTCAAAAAGCTTACCTAAAATTCACGAAGATGACCCAATAATTTACCAACACAAGGATTCATGGCATCATGGTACGATACTCAAAAGTGCTCAAACTCCTAGATCATGGTGGATAAAAGGAGAAAATGATGCTCAATATCGTAAGAATCGGAGACATTTTATTCCATGGAGGACAAGTACGAATAATAAAACACATAGCGACAATTCACTTACTCAAAGTTATAACCTCCGAGATCGTTCACTCATTAAAAAACCACAACGATTCGGTATGGTGACGTACGGAGACACAGACATAAACTAGACGATTGATAGCTGAGCTAATAATTTTGTTTTTGAGAAACATACAACAGGAACTACGTTGAGGAACTACATTAGGCGATAATGTACATCGATGTCAGATATCGATTAATTTCCCCAAGGAGGATAAAATGTATATATCATCCTTCACCGAGCGCCTCTCGAGCGAAGAAGAATCCGCGAGAGTGCGTTGCTAGCGGATATGTTAGGCCTACTGTGTACGAAACTAGTAGTACCTACTGTAAGTACCTACCAATTAAGAGAAGATTATAATTCTTTATTTTACACTATGGATTATTTGATTGACCGGGTATGTTGAACTTATTCTTTATTTTTTTTATTGGAAAAGGAAAGATGTAACGATATGAAGTGGGGGACGTGTCCGAGGTGACGACCGGTTCACGTTCGAGCTGGTCGACAAGACAATAAAAAGCTGATTACTACTTGAACCTTCCGCGTGCTCACATCTATCTCCCCTTTCCCACATCTCAACATAAAGTTGATAATAATTATACACCTAGGCGTGTGGGGTATCATTGTCCCCACCCTGGACAATGATTGGACAATTTTGGACCCGCCACATCCACTTTTCCCCATGTCGAAGAAATGAATCTCCATGCGCCTGGTTCGAGGAATAACCTACCCGTGCGTAAGAATTATCAGATTTGCTGATCTAGACACCTTGAAACGTCCAGAAAAAAATTTTGAGCCGAATCTGAGAGGTTGACCTTTTGCATGAAAACCTAGGTTGATTATCCAAGGAATAACCAACCATAATGTGGGAAGGCGGAAGCATTGACACTTCTCGCGAATACATGAAATCATTGTGGGCAGCTGGCAATAGAAAACATCAGGTACTGGTGAAACCTATTCAACTAAGCGAAGAAACAAACTAAATCATTCAACACTCGAATAATTATGATAATCCTGACATTTCGCGTTTCATTTCTTATGACGAATTTTCAAACCTACTCATTTGGAAAAACTTGGCCGTAATATCGCAAAATGATTTAATCACATAGGTCAGAGCATTGGTGAAGTTGTGAAAGACATGGCCGGAAGGCCGAACTCAAAGTGAAACTGCTGTTTGCATAGAAGCGAATGAATTTGCAATCTGGATATCATTTTTGTTTCAAACAAGACTTTTTTGGTTGGTTATTCCTTGAATAATCAACCCATGTTTTCATGTAAAAAGTCAATCTTTTCGATTCACCCCAGGATTTTTTTCTGAGCGTTTCAAGGTGTCTAGATCATAATTAGCAAATGTCCGTCGCCAACCACGGCTTAGGTATTATCGATATTTGACTATATTGCAACGTCTCTAGCCGTGCTGAATGAAATGTTGGAGAGCCGTCCGCGATTTACAAAAGCCGGATACTAATTTGTATCCAGCATGAATGATGTCATCTCAAAGACATCATTTTCAAACAAGGAGTTTGCTATCTATCAGGGTATATCCGTAGCCTCGATCGTTCTCAAATCGAGTGGGCAGCCTGGGCAAAATGGATGATTAAAACATTATTTGTGTCCTGCTGTGGGAAAAAGTCATCAAGTTGGTTAATTTCAAATATTTGGAGTTTAGCTTGTTCATTGCTGGACCACCCATGAGTTAGACGATTTGAATAACTTGGCGTAGGTATTTTTGGAACTAATGGGCTGAGGAACACCCTCAATAGCTTGTTCAAGAGCTGGTTTCATACCATGGAAGAAAAAAGTTTTTTTTTTTTAATGTTTCCCATTGTCTCATATTGAAGAGATCAGTAGGAGAAGTGGTGGGGGCACTATATCCCCACTTTCACAAAGACAAATTAAATGCCTGGTAATGGATATTATGCTTTCTGGTGCTGCAACCATGTAGTGCCAGGCTGTACCTAAGACCACACTCATCTTGTTTAGGAAAACTGTTTGACTCACAAAAATAATGAATTTTAAATCACGGGGGTTAGTTATTCCTCAGACCAGGATCACGGGGAGTGAGTGTGGAGTATCCCTGGATTCACTCCAATTTATCATTTCTTTATCATCATTTCTTTAGTTTACCATTTATTTATCATTTCTCTGAAGTGGATGATGTACCTACCTAAAATTGATTACTTGGCTATTTGTTGAGAATAATTGTAAAATGGCATAATTCTGCTCTACAGGAATAAATGGCGTACCCCTAATGCAAAGCAGATTAATAAACAATCAATCAATCAAAGAATATCTACAATAATAGCAAGTAAATGGCAAAACTCAAAAAGCGCGTCCATTCTCTTCGACCATTGAACACTGTAGCAATTCGATGTATCATATTGCCTCATTGTAACAATTCAATAGAGACGTTGATTTGCTTGTCATGCTTGACCTTCGTTTTTCGTGCACCATTTTCCTTTTGTCGAGAACTTGTCCCGTTAAATGAATGTTAACGCGTTATTACCTATTCGGTTCTCCCAGTGGCGACGAGCTACCTGTCGTGCCTTCATTCTGGTAATAGGTTACTAGCCGTTCCTAAAAAAAGACCCTTTCACTTTTTAACGGCAGTCTTGAGACCTAGGAGTTAGGTGTTGATTAGTCTGAGAATAATGCGAGTTTCCCACATTATTTCGCTGTGTTACAGTTTAGTACAAGTGTTGTACAACGGGTTTGTTCTACACAGCGTCTCTTATCTTACGATTACGATCAGTTCATGCAACTGTTCGCCAAAGACTGCTCAAGCTGGAAGCCATCTAGCTCATCTTCCCTCCTATATAATTTCCGTCCATCCGTAAGACCTTTAAGGTCGTCGGAGGTTATCTCATAACAATCATTTCATCAACAGATCGTTGTTGTAAGCTGGAAGAACGTTTGAAACAGTCTTCTTCGGCAGTCTGGAGTCCTCTCTTGGTGGTAGATAGGGTTGAGAATCAATGTTCGATTTGCCAACCATCGCTGATGGGGGACCGATAACCAATGTTCTTACAATCGATTCCAAAAGGCTTGATATTTACTCACTATTGATGGTTGAAGGTGATGGTAGGGGAACTTTATAATTATTCTCACATCAATTATTTTTGAGCTGATGTTGATTCTACCAAAATCTATAGCAAATCGAAATACCTTTAGATCCAGATCCGCATCCATAAATCGAACAATACCCGTTTATATTGTAGAGACAAATGGTGCCCTCGCATCCAATTCTCTCAAAAGTTGCAGTGGTACATGTGAACAGCTGTTCTTAAAAGCCCGACAGGTCATCACTTGAAAGAAAATGATTTGAAACTGACTTTAAGGAAAATGTGCCTCCAAACTGTTATTAACGAGCCCATTTCCGCATCATCAAAATCAAACAAATTTTGTTTTAAATAAATTCTGTGAATATACAATTTTTTTGTTATAATTTAATAATATAATACATGAATAATGGTATATAATTCTGATTTTCTCCATTTCAACGTAACTATCATGATTCATGTTGTTTGTTTCATTCTTTTCACTCCTAGTGGTTCATTGAAATCGAACATCGATGGTGAACATCGCTGTTTTCCTTTCTGACCTTCCAGTAGAGATGTGGCGACATAGCTAAATATAACTATTTTTTCTACATCAATATCAAATCAAGATGCATCAATATGTTGATATTATTAAGAGAAAATAATCGATATTTTTGAATATTGATATTACAAATAACAATATTTAACTTGTGATGGGTTAAAATGTAGAGTTGCTGATATTCAAAGAATACTTCAACATTTATAAAGCTTTACTCCTATTAGAAGCCTCCCAAGCAGATAAACATCCAGAGAGAAACAATAGAGAAAAATACAGCAACAACACTAGTGTGTTGGCTTGTGGAGGTTGGCCCAGCTCAACCTTCGGACACATTAGAACATGAATTGGAACATGGCCGATTATCAGGTTTAAAATATCAATATTGGTAGGGAAATATCGATAATATCACAACGTTTGTACTTGGTGGTCGCGTCTGTATGCTTCTATCAAGCGCATACTCAAATGCCACCTTGTGTTATATTTCATTAAATATGAAATTTGTATAATGTTACATTCAACAACAGCACCAATCCATCAATGTCAACCACACTTAAAGCGATAAAAGTACTGTCATGACCAAATCCATTTCTGAGCCAGACACTTGAAATTAAAAAAAAGTTCATGGATCTACGCTTCTATGTGATATTGGATAAACTGACCGTGACTATCAATATGTGGCAATAAATTGTTTTTTAATCAATATAAACCCTAACCTATTCCAGTGGGCACCAACCGGTCCTGGAGCCATCTCAATGGATTCAGCAGTTCCAGGAAGGTGATATCCTAAATTCCCCAAAATCGTGTTTCAAAAACGCATTTTTATGAAGTGGACATTTTGAAATGGTTGGAATAAGGCTAATCATCATTGGTCAATAGCAATAACATTCCAGGGCATTTTAGGTTTTTTATTATTCCTTGAATAATCAACCTATGTTTTTCATGAGAAAAGCTCATCTTTCTGATTACCATTCTGAGACTAAAATCAATAAATTCAATCAATTTCTCAGATTACCCAAACATGAAACTGCAAGTGACAAAGACATCACTGGAATTCCTATTCACTAGTTTTCCTCTTCCTTATTCCATGGGTGGGAATATTGTGTAGCAACACTTTCCCCAGAGGAGGGGGTAAAAGGGGAGTGGCCTCAGGGCTCAGGTGGCCCCTTTCCCCAGCCAGGTCAAGCCATAACAGTCTCCCATAACGGTTCACCCTCAACAAAACAGCTCATATCTGTGTAAGGCCCTTCAGAAATCAGTTGACAGTTGACACTGAAAGTTTCTGGTGATGACGCCATGGACTCTCCAAAGAACCTAAATTCTTGAGGTAATGTTTAATTAGTTCTGGAATGAAATTCATTTATTGCATGTCAAAGTTTAGTGATTTGGAACATAAGAAGGTTGCATTCTGTCTATGTTTAGATTCGAGTTCCAAAAATTAAGACCAACATCAAGATCAATCTCACTGCCTCCATGGAAGGGAAAAGAGGCAGCAATGGCATGGAAATTTCCACAAGCGCAACATATGTTTGTGATCAGTGTGATTACAGAGCTGCACAGACAGGGAACCTGATAAGGCATCAAAGAACTCATACAGGCGACAAACCATATGCTTGTGATCAGTGTGACTACAGAGCTGCGCGGGCAGGTACCCTCCAAAACCACCTTAGAACTCACACAGGCGCCAAACCATATGCTTGTGATCTCTGTGACTACAGAGCAACATATGCATCGGTTCTAAAAAACCACCTTAGAACTCACACAGGCGCCAAACCATACGCTTGTGATCAGTGTGACTACAGAGCTGCGCGGGCAGGTACCCTCCAAAACCACCTTAGAACTCACACAGGCGCCAAACCATATGCTTGTCATCATTGTGACTACAGAGCTGCACAGGCAGGGCACCTAGAAAGACACCTTAGAACTCACTCAGGCGCCAAACCATATGCTTGTGATCTCTGTGACTACAGAGCTGCAGAGGCAGGACACCTGAAAAGGCACAAAATAATTCATACAGGCGCCAAACCATATGCTTGTGATCAGTGTGACTACAGAGCTGCACGGCCAGAGAACCTAAAAATGCATCAAAGAACTCATACAGGCGACAAACCATATGCTTGTGATCTCTGTGACTACAGAGCTGCACGGCCAGGGACCCTGAAAAGGCACAAAATAATTCATACAGGCGACAAACCATATGCTTGTGATCTCTGTGACTACAGAGCTGCACAGCCAGGGAACCTAGAAATGCACCTAAGAACCCATACAGGCGAGAAACCATATGCTTGTGATCTCTGTGACTACAGAGCTGCACAGGCAGGACACCTGAAAAGTCACAAAATAATTCATACAGGCGCCAAACCATATGCTTGTGATCTCTGTGACTACAGAGCTGCACAGCCAGGGAACCTAAAAATGCACCTAAGAACCCATACAGGCGAGAAACCATATGCTTGTGATCTCTGTGACTACAGAGCTGCACGGCTAGAGGACCTTAAAATGCATCAAAGAACTCATACAGGCGAGAAACCATATGCTTGTGATCAGTGTGACTACAGAGCTGCACGGCCAGAGAACCTAAAAATGCATCAAAGAACTCATACAGGTGAGAAACCATATGCTTGTGATCTCTGTGACTACAGAGCTGCTCGGGCGGGGAACCTGATGAAGCACATGAGAACACACATCAGAATTAGCCCTTGACGTATGCTTGTGATCAGAGGAACTACTTTGAGGACTTGTTTAATTTATGAACATTCTAGTTAAACTCTTTCTCTTCCTTCCATTCTGCTGTTTGGGGAATGAAATGTTACTTAAGGTGTGTTACATGGGTGGCTGATGAAATAAATCTTTCTTGGGTGAATCTGACTGACTTTTGCATTTCACTCCTAGTTTTTATCCAAACATTATGATCAGAGTTGTTTACCTCTTGCATTATTACATAGTTTATCATACTAATTATATTATTACAGCTGCTTGGAGCCATCTTATTCACAGTCTCTGATGGGCGTTTTTATGTAATGATGGCTATTGCTCATTGGATTGCAATCAAGCCTTGCAAAAGCAATGTAGAATTGCTGTTAATTCTCGGATTGATGGAGAAGAATCGTTCAAACCTGTTTGATTTATCAAATTGTTTACTTAGTTAATTTTTTATTGCAATGATAATATCCTCATCAACACGAAAAATTCTCGAACATTTATTTTTTACGTTCTAAGTGGTGACGATTCTAAGTCCGTCCGTCAAACTGTCCAGAAAAGTCTTGAAAAATCGTACATCGACTTTGTTTTCATGAGATTTTTAGGGCGTGTGGGCTGTCACTTTTCCTCAAAATTTGAACTGAATCAATCAAAAAAAATCTGCAAATTCTTTGAAATTTTGGTCAAGGACCTCATTCCGACTTTGGTTCCTCAAAACTTTCCAGTTGAATCATAATGGATTTTGGGATGGGTCCCGGATGGGGACCAGGCAGGCGCATGGAGACTCATTTCTTCAACATGGGGATAATGGAAACAGTGGGTGTGGTGGGTCCCAGACCAATTCCAATCGATTCAGCGTCCAAAATTTAGTGGAGAATGATATCCCACTTGCCTAGATCGCCCAAAATCCGCGCTGTTTTCGGTAGTAGAAAATTTTCTAAAAATCTGAAATTCGGGTCAGGGGTCTGTTCCCGGCCTGGGACGGTCCTCCTCACTTTTCATCCCGATCAGGCCAAATTTGGGCGGGGTAGGGGTCAAAATGTGTTTTTTGAAAAATGGATTTTCACTCTTTTCGGCGGTATAGGCGAGTGGGGTATCATTTTCTACTAAATTTTGGACGCCAGTTTGGTCACTTTAGCACAGTTATGGGGCTGCACATCTTCATCAAATATGCTTATCATCAGGGGCGTGGACTCAGGAAAATCGCGGGTAACAGTGTATTCATCAAAGTAAGTTCAAATCAGAGATCAACGACTTCTTTGTCTAAATCAATACAATAAGTACAAACTGATTGACAGAGCTGTTCTTGGCGTTAGGCAGTTTTGGGCACTGAGGTCAGGTTGGGGCGACAAAAGGCCACTGGCCAAGTCAGTGTATCTCCTTGTCTTTACAATGATGGTTTGGGCGTAATGGGAGGAGGAGACGAAATGTGGAGAGCAATGGTTTCAGGACTGTGAATTGCCATGGGTTTGGGGCTATAAGGAGCAGGCTCTGAATGGTCATGGGGCTAATTATGTAATAATTAACTATTAATTAATATCCTCCATATACGTCGCTTGTGTTGGAGCATTTCATTTTCCAACGACTCCCAATCAAGTATAATATACGTACCAAATTATTTCTCAAAAAACGCCTATGTGGTACCACAGAGCGACCTAGCCTGGTACCCGCTTTTAAAAAAACCTTCCATTCTTTCTTACGTGCCAGCCATACTGAAAATAAGTAGGGTACAAACTAGAACCCAAGAGAAGCAGAAATGCGAATTTTCATTTTTTAGGTCGTTCTAAAGGCTTTTTCGGCCCGGACGACGAACTAACATTTTGATTTTGGAATGTACACTCACTAAAACGTAATTGGTGGAAGTTTGATAATATATTTTTGTTGTTGCAATAATAAACAAAAACAAAATTGTAGTCTCAAGGCTTTGTTCAAATTTTGATTGATGAAGTTTAAAGTTTATGTTCACCGATGAATCTTGTGCGCCCAGACGATCATGAAAATGGTGGCATTGAAACTGATATTGCTACTGCAGGTCAAAACGTAACAAACTGTTGTATAACACATTGGCCAATGTTTTCATCGGGGATCACAATTTCTCAATGATTATGCGTTTGCTGTGGCCAGTAAGATGAACACCTTACGTTAGAACAAATTAAATTAAGATCCGATCTCATATCCCTTTGCAAATCCGGCCGAAGAGAGCCTCACCAATGTCGACAATTAAGTGGCTAACTTGCTTAGCTCTGACAGAGGTTATTCAAACGAGCGTTGCAGGGAGAAAGAACTTTCACGCTGGTTTTCATACTGGTTGAAGATCAAAGATCAGAACCGAGAACAATCGATTCACTGTCAAGTATTGCTCGTTGGTTAGAATCACTCGACCTTGAATGTGGCTGAACTCGTGATTGGAGCAACGTTCCGTGGTTTCGCCCTGCAGTTTCCAACAAAAGATTCCGTTTCTCATTTGAATCTAAAAAGTCACGGTTGGCAGGAAATGACTCGATGCCCGAATCGACCTGTCAAGTTATTGTACGGGGAAGGAGCACGACTCAGGTCTTGTGAAAATTGCTACTCCACCCCTGATTACCAAAAAATCCACATTCTAACTATGTAGGTACCCATATTGACCCATACCCATCTCTAGTGGGCACCAATCGTTCTGGGACCCGTCTCAATCGATTTTGCGTCCAAAATTTAATAGAAAAGTATACCCCTTACCCCTAGCTGGCCAAAAATCTCAAAAATCAATTTTTACAGAAAAAAATTCCCCACCAAAATTTCCGATGTTTAAGAATTTTTATTTTTGGGTACATGTTGGGAAAACATGGTCCCGGACTCATTCCAGTCGATTCATAGTCCAAAATTTAGTGGAAAACGATACCCTACTCGCACAAATCGCCGAAAATCCATTTTTCGAAATGAATGAATGTGTATTCACCCATACCCCTCCCCTTAATTTAGTATGACAAGACTAAAACGTTTCCAGGACCAACTAGAGCAGCCAAAAACAGGTCACTGACAATTTTCCGAAAATAAAAAGTCTGGTTTTATATCCTCTTTGATCATGAATCTCTCTGTAATGATAATATTCCTCCCAAAGTTAATGCATTGTTCTTAATTTCACCAGCTCATATTTCACTAAATAAATTGATTATATTGATTATAATATTGAGACTTGGGCAGTCTCAAAATGCTGGAGCCAAACATGATGGCGGTGTTTTTTTTGCAATAATTGATCCAATTGATGCGACCATAAATAGTTATTACCTTCCTCTTTTGATCTCACGACGTTAGAGTCATCTTTCAGCTCTTCTTTGGCAAAAAGTTAATAAAATACGGATTCCTTCGATTTTTATGCCTCTCAGAAAGCATTGTAGCATACTTAATAGTTGTTATTCACTCGTTACTCGAATAAGTTGAGACAAAATGGTGTTTGAAAGCCGTCTATTGTATAGGTATACAAATCAAATCAGAGACTTCATTTTACTGTTGGCAGGCGTTGGAAGGTAGGCAATGACAACATTTCACTTTCAATTTTTGTATTGATCAAACTTATTACTCGTCTAATTTAGCATTACATTGTTCAAATGTCTTATCGCTTGCGTTTGTCTTGAAATTTGGTAGCAGCACATGTTTGCTATAAAGAGAAAATCGAAAATTGCTTCAAATACATCCTGGGCTCACAGATTCCTGTGAAATATAGGATAAATGACTGTTTGCACTGTTTTCCCTGTTTGGAGGGGCTTAACCTGCAACCATGACAGCTCAAGGACATACAGATAGAAAAATAGGAAGTTGACATCTGGATAAAGGTTGCACAGGGCTGCCAATACAAAATTATGCAATACCAGTGTCACGCAAAGGGTTAATTCGGGTTCAATGATGTATATATTATCTACAATTCAATAGTCTTTGGCCTCAATTGAACATATTGATTCAATACTTAACCGGGTTACAGGTGCACATGAAATTTAACACACTATTATGACTTTGTGACCCCTTGGGTATCATATATATATCTGGTGGCAACTAGGATATCAGATACCCACTTACTATTGAAGCAATTCCATGTTATTGAAATGCAGTGTTGAAATGAGTAATTTGTGATATATCATGATAAAATAGATGTTTCGAATTAAAAACTCATGAAACGCCGCAGTATGAAAAAATTGTGATATTGAAGTTGATAGTGACACATGTGTACAACACACGCCCTAATTCAGGTCACAGATGGGTATCCTAGACCCACTGAGTTCTGTGAAATACAGGATGAATAACTGCTACCACCACACACCTGGCTCAAGGACATACTGATAAGTGATAAGATAATACAAGGGACAAGGGTGCCATCTGGAAAAAGGTTGCACAGGGCTGCCAATACAAAATTATGACCCTCAGATCCCTTTTACCTAAATGTCGGGTTCAGTGGTATGATACGTAGATTCAGGGATACCATTATGTAGCACATCCAAGAACCCGAATTCGAAAGGTTATGTTGGATGCTTTATATTTCTCAGTTCTTTTCTTTATATCATAGTGTAAAATTCTTCTGTCCGCGACTTCTTTTCAGCTTTCCCCTTCAAAACGCTGCAAATTCTTTCACAGGGGTTGGTTATTCCTTGGACCAGCAGCATGGGGATTCACTGCAATTGATTCAACGTCCAACATTTAGTGGAAAATGATACCCCACACGCCTAGGTACCGAAAATTTCAGAAACCCACATTCAAAGTAGGTCGATGGTTACTCATTTTGACCGATAACCTCTTCCGGTGGGCACCGATTGTCCCGGGACCCGTCTCATTTGATTCAGCATCCAAAATTTAGTAGAAAATGATACCCCGCTTGCCTAGATCGCCAAAAATCTCGAAAATCCATTTTTCGAAATACACATTTGAATCTCGGTGTGTGGAGTATCATTTTCGACTAATTTTAGGACATTGAATCTAATGAGACGGGTCCCGGAACCCATTTCAACCGTGTTTTTGAGATTTCTAGTACCTAGGCGTGTGGGGTATCATTTTCTACTCAACTTTGGACGCTGAATCAATTGGAAAAATTCTTTATTCGCCTGATCCGAAGAATTACCAACTCTTGTTAAATTAAAACATAAAATTCGCAGCGTTTTACTAAATATCTAGGATTAGTCCGTTTCAGTTAATCGTCGTAAAATGTCTGTTGAATCTCCTTACACTGAGGGAAAGTATAGGGAACCTTATGTTTTTGGGAACATAGGCGTACAGGATTTCATTATCCGCTAAATTTTGGACACTGAATTGATTGAGGCGGGTTTGGAAACTCTCAAGATTTGCTTTCAAACCAGAGCTCAGGATAATATATTAATATGAGATTATTTGTAGCTTTTTTCATCCGTTTGAGTCCTCATGCCGAGAGATCTACCTACTGCGTTCAAAAAATCAAAACGTTCAAGCCCTTAATTTCAGATTGTTTCTCATAAAGGGAAGAGTCATAGGACTGAGTATTACAGCACTGTTTTTGCATACGCACGTATAAACACACGCACAATGTTGGTCATTATCGAACTTCTGAACTATAGTGCTCTAGCTCGTGCAGCTAGCTACCTTAGAACCCATAAAAACTGGCAACTCATACATTTCCTTTCTTCCGTATTCCAACAGTACTAACACCATTTAAAAAATAAAAAGATTATTGTTCTGTCAATGCATAGAAAAAGTGGAAGGATATCCTCGCCACGGCTACCGAGCACTCTGGCACTGTTTCCTACATTCTTCTTCCACCTTTTCTTTGATAACCTCGTTACGGTTGTTAGTTCAACGATAGGTGACACCCGTTGGGTCGTGCACCGAGGAGCTGTCACTTCATTCATAACGAAGACTCACGCAATACGACCGATAATAGAATGCATTGACGAAATGCTAATAACACATGTATGGGAAGTAGATGGATAATTATTTTTTGCAGATCGTGTGGTGCGGTTCTTTTGATACATAATAAACCTTATTTTTCTAATGACAATAGTAATGCGAGCAGGAAGATTTCTAAGGGACGAGATATTCAGGAACAGGTAAAAATCTAGGAAATGTGTATCCAGTTTGTATTGAACTGCTTTTAAGTTTTCCTCGGTGTACGTGATTAAGATTAAGTTATTATTTTTCGATACGCTGTTGATCGAGAATTCCTTTAATCCACCTGTTTTTATAGCGGAAACTTACTATTCAATTTATTTGGAGGAAAAAGTGGTTTTTCACTTGAGCAGTAACGTGCAGGTACCTTAGATACTGCCTGATAGGCCTGCAATTGTGAATCCGTCCGTTTGCTAATTATGGAAATAGATGAAGAGTACCTTCAGGGGAAAACAGGGTAGCGAATTTTTGGTCGAATATGAGTTAACGTATTTGGAGGGTGGTGAATACGATAAGCGAACTAGAACAGGGGAATAACCGGGCCAAATGCCTCAAATCATCGAGTAAACATTCGGGAAAACCGCTGCAAACTCAATCACAAGGGGTCAGAGTCATGGCAACTGATTCCAATCGATTCAGCGACCAAATTTTGGTGAAAAATTATACCCCACACACCTAGGTACCTGAAATCTCAAATACCCATTTTGACCCTTAACCACTTCAAGTAGGCCAGTCGTTCTGGGACCCATCTTATTGAATTTAGCGTCCAAAATTTAGTGGAAAATGATAGCCCACACGCCTGGATCGCCGAAAATCTCAAAAATCCATTTCTTGAAATACTCATTATGACCGATTTTGAGGACCAATTAGACCCAGAAACGGGTCCCTGACCAAAATTTCAGATTTTTAGACAAATTTTTACAACAGAAATTGGCGTGGACGGCTGACGGCGTACGGCAGACGCACATTTGCTTATTTTGAACTAGACACCGAATCGGACAGATTGACCCTATTCGTGTAAACATACTTAGGTTGATTATTCAAGGAATAACCATCCAAAACCTTAATTTTGGTCACGGACCAGTGTACGACTCTAGTTAATCTTCAAAACTGTTCAGCCCGATCGGACCAAATTCGAGGGGGGTGAGTGTCAAATAGTGTATGTACTTCGAAAAATGGTTTTTCGAGATTTTTGGCAATCTGGGCGTGTAGGGTATAATTTTCCACTAAATTTTGGACTCTGAATCGATTCGAATGAGTCTCTAGAGCTGCCTTAGAGTTTGATCATCGGTCAGTGCGATTGAAACAATCGATAAAATTTTATTTTTTTCGGGGTTTGATTACTGGGTTTCATTTTCTTGTACGAAATGTTAATCTAACATTTTTTTTTTTGTAACAAACCCAACAACGTAAATTGGGTCTCCAAACGAAAAATTTCTAAAAATGTGAAAAATCTGAGTTGCCTGGTTTCACCCCTGGATTTTTCAAACGAGAAAAATTAATTTGAAACTTGCACGAACTTACCATCGCATGTTGGTGGTTATCGTGAGACGAAGCGGCGGCAAACAGCACAAACACACAACCGAGACAGGAAACCGAGAGCACCATGACTCCTGATGAACCTAGGAACGTCTGCCTGGGAGATGCCACCCTTCCGACTGTCTGGGGCAGCACAGGCCCCCACTGCCCCTAGGGCTGGGAAGGGGCCAACTCCCAGTGACGACCTTCCTGTCGTTGGCCGAAGAACTGGAGGGAACGCTCCTTTTCGACTTCAAAGCGAACTTCTTCATTTCGGTCGAGACTTTTGGTAGACCTAGTACGCCTTGTCGTGAAGGGACGATCTGGGAGAAAAATAACCACAAGGTCGGTTCACGGTTCACAGACCACTTTCCCATCGCGGATTCTCTCCGCTCCGCGACGAATCGTTCCATCCGACGGGTGCAGCAATTCTAATTGCTAATGAACTGTAGTTGACTGCCAAAGAAACAATTCTCATGGCTTCTAAACTAATTTGAGCCCACTTCGTACTACCTTAGTAAATTCCTATGCAGTGCTACCATCAGTCCACATCGGAAGAGCTAGACTGACGAAATAAAATATAAGGATACATATTCTAATGTGACCAGGAATTTAATTGGAGTCTTACACCCCGAGGACACCCCATACAGCTAGAGGGGGAATAAAAACCTTTGCTTTCTTCTGTACAATGAGATAAATATACAATAAGTTGGGTTCTTTTGGTTGGTTATTCCTTGAATGTTTTCATTTTAAAAATCATTCTCTCCATTTCGGCTCGAAAACTGTCTAGTCTAGGAGTCTAATTCAAAATGAGCAAAAGTCGGTCCACCGTACGCCGACCACGCCGATTTTGGTAGAAGATAATTTTTTAAAAATCTGAAATTTCGCTCAGAGACCCGTTTCTAGCTTTAGTTAGTCCTTGAACATTTCAACTCGATCGGACCAAACTTAAGGGGGGGAGGGTCATAATGTGTATTTCGGAAAATGGATTTTTGCAATTTTTTGCAATCTAGGTGTGTGGGGTATCATTTTCCACTAACATTTGGACGCTGAATCCAATTTTTCGAATCTAATGATCTAAGTCTCCTCGAACAACATCTTTACAACGAATGGAGCTCAATATTTTCCATTTTCGCTCTTTATTGTTGACCAGTATTAATTAATATATACAAATTTGTAGATATACCACTGTTCTCCTGGATAATGTATGCTGGATTCCAACTAATCCCACCATCAATCACCTTCTTTGAAGGTAATAATTAATTATGATGATGTTTATTTTTCTAACAGTTCCGTTTTGGCAATTTTGCAAAAATTGCGAGGGCTTGGGGACTAGTGGGAAACGAATTTTGATAACAGGGATTTCTACTGAAACGTAGTACTAGTGATGTAAAGTAAGTCCCGCCGAAAGCGTTAGGAAACGTAAGTAAATCAGTGTAAGTGGAGTATTTCGAACTCATTCCAAACAATTCAGCATCTAATATTTAATGGAAAATGAAAACCCTGGGTACCTGGTATTGGCGCCTAGGTACACATAAATCTAGAAAACCCTCTTATAAAATGGGTAGGTACGTACCCATTTTGACCCATCCCACCCCCAGGGAACAACGATTGGTCCGAGACCCATCACAATGGATTCAGAGTCAATGACGGAAATGATACCCGGTAATTCCCGATAATTGAGTTTCAAACAGTATTTTTTCCCATACCCCCCCCCCCCCCCTCCCAACATTTGGGCAGATTGGGCTGAAAAGTTGCGAGGATCAAGTAAAGACAAAAAGAGATCCCTGACCAACATTTCAGATCTTCAGAAAATTGTTGGACAATTCGTTGAATAATCAATCAAAAACCATGTCCTTGAATATACCGCCGTCCACGCCAATTTTAGCAGTAGGCAATATTTTGGTTGGTTATTTCTTGAATAATCAACCTATGTTTTCATGTAAATGGTTAACCTCTCCGATTCGGCTCAAAATTTTTTTCTGGACGTTTCAAGGTGTCTAGATCAAAAAAGGTCGATGTCCATCCACGCTGTTTTTGGTAGTAGACAATTTTCTACAAATCTGAAATTTGGGTCAGGGGTCTGATACCAGCCTAGGACGATCCTCTTTTCAGCCGGACGAACTTTTCAGCCCGATCGGACCAAATTTGGGCGGGGTAGGGGTCAAAATGTGTTTTTTGAAAAATGGTTTTTCGGCAATCTAGGCGTGTGGAGTATCATTTATGACTGAATTTTGGACGCTGAATCCAATGAAAGAGGGGAAGAGGTCCCAGAACGATTGGCACCCACCGAAAGAGGTTGTGGGTCAAAATGGGTACCTATCTACCCATTTCAAACATGTGTGAAAAATGAATTTTCGAGATTTTGGGCGATCTAGGCGAGTGGGGTATCATCTTCCACTAAATTTTGGACGCTGAATCCAATTAAATGGGTCCCAGAACAATCGGCACCCACTGGAAGAAGTTATGGGTCAAATTGGGTATATATTACCCATTTTGAATATGTGTTTTTGAGATTTCTGGAACCTAGGCGTGTGGGGTATCATCTTCCACTAAATCTTGGACGCAGAATTCAAGGTTATTCCTTGAATAATCAACCTATGTTTTCATGATAATGGTCAACCTCTCCGATTCGGCTCAAAATTTTTTTCTGGACGTTTCATGATGTCCTGATCAAAAAACATAGGTTGATTATTCAAAAAATAACCAACCAAAAGGTCAATGTCCGTCCGCCGTACGCCGTCCGCCGTCCATTGTCCACGCCGTTTTTGGTAGTAGAAAATTTTCTAAAAATCTGAAATTTGGGTCAGGGGTCTGTTCCCAGCCGAGATGGGTCCTCGAAACTTTTCAGGCCGATCGGACCAAATTTGGAGGGGGTAGGGGTTTTTTGAAAAATGGATTTTCGAGATTTTGGGTGATTTAGGCGAGTGGGGTGTCATTTTCCACTAAATTTTGGACGCTGAATCCAATAAAATGGGTCCCAGAACAATTGGCACCCACTTGAAGAAGTAATGGGTCAAATTGGGTATTTATTACCCATTTTGAATATGTGTTTTCGGGATTTCTGCTACCTAGGCGAGTAGGGTGTCATTTTCCACTAAATCTTGGACGCTGAATCCAATGAAGTGGGTCCCAGAACGATTGGCACCCACTGGAAGAGGTTATGGGCGAAAATGGGTATCTATTACCCATATTGAATATGTGTTTTCGGGATTTCTGGTACCTGGGCGTGTGGGGTATCATTTTCCACAAAATTTTGGATCCTGAATCGATTGGAATGGGTCCGGGACCCGCCGCATCCACTGTTTTCCCCATTTCCCCCATGTTGAAGAAATGAGTCTCCTTGCGCCTGGTCCGAGGAATAACCAACCCGTGTGAAAGAATTTGCAGCGTTTTTTATTTAAGTTTGAAATTCCGGTTAGGGTCATTTAGGTCCTTAATCGATCCTCAAAACTTTTCAGCCCGATTGGACCAGATTTGTGAAGAGTATGGGTAAAATTGTTTCTAAACTCGATTTTCGGGACATTTAGAGAATTAGGAGTGTGGGTTAGCGTTTACCACGAATCGTGGATGCTGAATCGATAGAGGTAGGTTCCGGACCGATTAGCGCCCACCGGAAATGGTTATGAGTCAAAATGGGTATCTATCTACGTGGGCTATCATTTTCCATTAAATTTTGGACGTTGAATCGATTCGAATGATTCCGGGACACGCTACCATCATTGTTTTCCCCATACTCTTGCTCCAAGTATTGATTAACCGTATAAGGAGAATTCGCAGCAACATCATGTCACGAAGAGGTTGACCTCTGACATGATTACAAAGGTTGATTATTCAACAAAAACCAAACGAAAATTGCATTGTCTCGGCAATTTTCTTCTCAAATGTGAATAATTTTCTTCTTTTTCTGTCCAGGCACGTTAAGTGATGTCGGGAGTATGGATTGGCATCTCTATCCTCATTTCAATTACATCGGTCCACTGTTTAATTCCAGTGAGTTTTCTGAAGATTATTCCTTTCCACATACGATTTACAGCACAGGAATTATCCATCCTGGTACTCTTTTTACAGTTCCTGTACCGTACAATAGACACGCGTGATCCTGGCGGCGGTAATTCCCTTCGCGAGGCTTTAAAATACGTTGGAATTGATGCGACCGGTGTTCGAATTTTGAACTTGAGAAGAAAGGTAATTTCATAACTGGCTGTGATGATTTGGTGTCTTGATGGCTAATGAAAATATTGGTTTTTAACATCGATTGGTTTTCCACGGTATTTTATACATCAATAAAACCAGTGCTTCAACTTTTCTCGTCCACATGAAAGTTTTCTTCTTTTTTTTCATTCTAGAACGAATATGCCCGAACTTCTTACAAAGCCACCTTCACATTGCCCGGATCGGGAATGTGCTATTTGAAATGGAGGACCTATATATTCGGATGGAAGGGGCGATACGTGCCAACCTGCGAGAAAGGCTTAGGCCCGTTGACCGGTGTAAAGAAGCCCAGCCGAAATGAAAATTCACCTCAGAGTTCAAATGTCTACAAACGGGACAAAATCGTGGAAAATCAACCGAATCAAAGTGTAAAGCAAGATGAATTGTCCAGAACAACAACTCGTCGTCAACCACAAGAAGCAACGACTCAGTCGATCATTTCACCAGACGATATCTCCACGACTGAAAGCTATTCTCACAAGAAATCCACCTGCCGTTACTGCCCTCCTGGGAAACCCAATAATTGCTACAACTTCCCCTGCCTAAAACCCAATGAAGACAGAATACAACACAATCGATCAAATCTGAATCCCCCATCTATACGTTCGTCTTCACAAAGAGTGCGAAAGTATTCAGCCCCAGAAACAATTAAATACAAAAATGAGAGCGAAGAAGAAGCCGCATGGTCTCCTTAATTATTATTCCAGGCAATTTATTAAAATTATAATGCCTTCTTCAACCTTCAACGAACATTCAATACTTCAACCCTTCCTCCTCGTATGGTCAACACTTTCAGCGCTGGAGGCGTCCCTGGAGGTCCGGTCCCTGCATCCACCAAGCAGGCGATCCTGGGGACGCCTTGCCTGTCATTTGTTAAGCTACCCCAAAAAACCTACAAAATCAAGACGCTTGATGAAATGCTTGACCAAATTGATTGTATCAAGCGTGATTGATAGTATAGAAGCCCGTTTGATGCTTGAATCAAACGTTGAGAGAAATTGTGAATGACTTGAATTTGTCCGTCAAGCATTGCTTCAGTCACTCGGTGGAAGCCATGGCGTCATCTTTCGAAAACTCGGATCGGGAGTTTATTAGTTTATTGATTGATCTGTATCGTGATTGTCCGGAGTTTTGGAATGTGAAAAGTAGACTATTTCAACAGAAATTTAAAAAAAGTGCGGCACTTGAAAGAAAATGAAGCCCTAATCTGCATTCGACAACATTATAATCAAAATATCAATTAAAAAGATTTATTATTTATTAGAATTATTTGTAATCGAAAAAGCAGAAGCACGATCGCAACACACTTCGTTCTTCTTCCACTCGGTTTTGGCTCAGACTTTTGATCAAAATATTGAAGGGTTGATTGAAGCCGCTTGAAGCTCCCGTCAATCGGAGAGTCAAGCATTTTGATCTAGCCGCCTGATAGTGTAGGGGTTCCTTTCATATCTGTGGAAGAAGGGATGTAGTTCCCCCACCACTTGTCGTACACTCCACGTGTACGACCAGCTGCCCAGCTCCCGAACAAGCCATTAGGGATATCTTACCAAAAAAGTAAAAAATCTGCAAATTCTTACACACGGGTTGGTTATTCCTCGAATGGGGGAAACAGTGGGCGTGGCGGGTCTCAGACCCATTCCAATCGATTCAGGGTCCAAAATTTAGTGGAATATGATACCCCACACGCCTAGGTACCAGAAATCCTGACACATACCAAATGGGTGGATACGTACCCATTTTGACCCATAACTTCTTCCGGTGGGTGCCAATCATTCTGGGACACACATCATTGAATTCAGCGTCCAAAATTTAGTGGAAAATGATACCCCACACGCCTAGGTAGCAGAAATCCCGAAAACACATATTCAAGATGGATGTATCTATGGGGCACTACGACACTAATTTACTAATATAATATTGAGAAAACGTAGGTAATTTAGAAGGCTATAATAATTGTATTAAATTGAATTGAATGGTACGAATAAAAAGCTCGGACAGTAAAAAGAATTGTAGGCAACTGCTCAAAATTGGTTGCTAAGTTTAACAGCTGGTTATAAACAACAGGATATGACGATGTGTTTTGTTTGTCTATTCGGCTGAAGTCACCCACATGGGTAATAAATACCCAATTTGACCCATTACTTCTTCCAGTGGGTGCCAATTGTTCTGGGACCCATTTTATTGGATTCAGCGTCCAAAATTTAGTGGAAAATGACACCCCACTCGCCTAAATCACCCAAAATCTCGAAAATCCATTTTTCAAAAAACCCCTACCCCCTCCAAATTTGGTCCGATCGGGCTGAAAAGTTTCGAGGACCCATCTCGGCTGGGAACAGACCCCTGACCCAAATTTCAGATTTTTAGAACATTTTCTACTACCAAAAACGGCGTGGACAATGGACGGCGTACGGCGGACGGCGGACGGCGGACGGACATTGACCTTTTTTGATCAGGACATCATGAAACGTCCAGAAAAAAATTTTGAGCCGAATCGGAGAGGTTGACCATTATCATGAAAACATAGGTTGATTATTCAAGGAATAACCAACCAAAAAGGCCTGATCTAAAATATACAATTTATTCTTTGCTTACGCTTTGCTCTCTTTGCTACGGGTGAGATCAGCCTAGCAATACATAAAATAAGAAAACACACATGAAAATGCCTCAATGTGTTGCAGACTAGTATGCAAGCATTTACGTTTGATTTGTTTTGTATACTGTGGAACATATTTTTGGAAATTATTCCTCGCATTGTGTTGTAATTAATATTTCAAATATTATTCTGGTTTTCAGCAAATGGATCCGCTAGTAGGGGGTATAAGAGGAAGGGAGACACCGGGCTTATTGGACAATAAACCTGCATTATGCATTCTGTTGAAGGTTTGCCTCCCCAAGCTGACCCACCAAGCACAGGACCTCTCAGGACGCCCTCGCAAAAACTGGAAGAAACGCTAAATTTTGTATGGAAATGCATATTCAAGTAAAAATAATACGCCCATGCCAAATCACAGCCACAAAATGTTAGGGTGGTAGGGTGGACATATTTTTGTGTCCTGCGCCGAAGGTGCTGAAGCAGTGTGGTGCTGATGTATCGGGTGGTTTTCAAATAGACTGTACATTTGGAGGGGGGAGCCAGGTATTTGTCTTGTGGAGGGGAGAAGGTTACTAGGCCTAAGGACGGTCTTCCAAAGATGACCGAATGTTGCCAATTCCAAACTCCTTTTGCACTCCCATTGTCACTTTTTCTTTCCCCCATCTGCTTCACTAGTCACCAATCACCACTTTGTTCCTACTCAGCGGTTCATTCTTGTATTTTTGTGATCGAGTGGGGACGATTCAGCAAGAAAGATATCTCTGAAAATCCCTCATGAAGTTATTCTTGACAATGTTCGTAAAAACCTCATTGACTTTTGAGTAATGAAAATCGTTTGTTGATCATGATGATGCTGTCATAAGCACAAGCGGAACATCGATTACAAGATTTGAACAGCTGAGTGCTGCAACCTTGATAACAAATCCAATCTCGCAAGTGCTCCATGAAAAATCATTGTACTGTACATACGTATTAAACGTATTTTACGCTATTCATCGGACTGAATACGAGTACCATCCAATATGCGACGTATAGCTACGAATGTCATTTGGCCACTTTTATGCAGCTGTAAAACCTGACGCTCTTAAAAACGACCTTAAAACTGAGTAACTTCGATTGCTCTGCTAGTTGGAACCATAAAATGGTGCGTTACTATGTAGTTAACCCGTCTTTAATTGGTGTGGAATAATACTGGGACCATTTTCCCGTATGAAATAACTTTTATTGGTCCGTTTGTATTTTTGGGGCAAAACTCCGTGGTACCTTAGCCTTGGAAAATACTCCTATATTACAAGACAACAGGTGGACAATATTCCACCTCACTTTGGACGTGGTCATCGCTTGTTACAAAGGTGAGAGAACAAAATATTTCATGGGTGTTCTTTGTAATGTTGAATCCCAATTTTTGTTTTATTAAATTGATAGGATACATTTTCCCAACCATCTGACTACACGTTAGTAAAGTATTGAAAAATAATTGTATACTTGTTGTTACACAAATATGTACATTATCATAATCTGTGCACAAGGGTTCCAAAGTTAGCACTTTGGTTCATTATTCTCTGAATAATAACCCTATGGGTGATCATATCAGTCTGCACAAAACACTGACACTGTGCTACCTCAAGGTGTCAACACTCTAGAAACAATTTTTATTTTCAGAAGAAATATACATATTTTCTGGACTTTGGTCAGTCATTCCTTGTATTGTCATTAGTTGGTTCTTAAAACTTTTTGGCTCCATCGTCCCAAACAGAGGCGGGTATAATAATGACGAAAATCATGCGTATTATGGAAATAATAAAACCTTTATGTTTCCCTTTGATGGTCAAAGGAGTGGTGTCCTGGGATGCGCAGTCTTCTGTTCGCCGATGACTTGATGGTGTCTTGACACATCCGCTCTACTGCTGACTGTGAAATTCTTCAGGGATCACTAGCCAACTTGCACAGCCTGGAGAATGCTTTGTTCATCGCTATGTTGGGTTGCTTGATAGACGGCTGACCTTGCTGGAGCGTATTGCGGCAACTGCGAGTAGAGCAATGAGAGCTTTGGTGTACCTAAAGAAGAAAACAAGGGACTTTGAAATTATTCGAGCAATACTCCCGCTGTACAAGACTCTTGTACTACCAATTCTGGTGTATGCATCATCAGTCTGGTCCCCATTTTATGACGTCCACAATTATTGCCTTGAGAGGGTGCAGCACAAGTTCCTCGGCTATGCCGCCTTCAAATAGAGGATTCCTTTGGCGGAAATGGACTACAGCCAGTTCCTGACTGTCTGTCTTGGGTTGGGGGGTGCGCTGTCTTCTGTTTGCCAATGACTTGACGTTGTCTTGCCGCATTTTCTCGGTCACTGACTGTGAAGTTATTCAGCGGTCACTAGCCAACTTGGACTACCTGGAAAATGCTCTGTTCGTAAACCCTGACAGGTGCTCTGCTCTCATTCATTCGTGAGTGGGACTGCATCATCTTCAGTTATTCACTGTGCTTGCAATCACTGATCCAGTTAGGAATTGTGAGGGATCTGGGTGGGTTGCCTGATGGACGGCTGGCCTTCTTGGAGCACATTGCAGCAACTGCGAGTAGAGCAATGAGTGCTTTGACTTACCTAAAGAGAAAAACGAGGGACTTTGCAAGTATTCCAGCAATAGTCTACCCATTCAGGAGTATGCAACATTGGTCTGGTCCCCATTTTACGCTGTCCACCATTATTGCCTTGAGAGGGGTGCAGCACAAGTTCCTCTGCTATCCCGCCTTCAAATATGGGACTCCTTTGGGGGAGATTGGCTACAGCCAGCTCCTGACTGCCATTTTGGCCCTCTGATTATGAGGCGAGTGACTGTGGACCTGATCATCCTTTATAAGCTCCTGAACGCTCATCTGGGCTGTCCAGCTCTTCACTCCATCTGGCTTCCGCGAGTTGCTGTGCAATCCAACTGCCTGTTCTGCATCCCATTCTAGGCCTCGAACTACCTACAACATCGTAAGTTGAGTAGGATTCCTACGTCAGCCAACCTGGTGCTTAGTCTCCAACCCGACTTTGACTTCTCCGCGGATTCCCAAAACACCCTCAAATGCCTAACTCATACTTCCCATATAGTTTTGTGTATGGCTGCTGTCCAAAACCCTCGTCCTACAATATTCCACTTTATGTGCTCACCTATCTTCTTTACTCCTCCTTTATCCAACTATTATCTCTTCCGTTTGCTTCTTCTCAATTGTATATCTTAAAAGCGGGTTGAAATTAGAATACGGCGTCTAGCGGGCAACACTACTCAGAGGATTTATTATATGTTAACATTACACGTGTATAAGGCGATGGTTAGAACGGAACTACTACAAAGTGCTGAGTCACAGGTAGGAAGACAGGTCGGCTACCATTTTCCCTAAAGAGGGGGGAAACCGCCTAGTATTGGTCAGGCTTGCCAACACCCCTCCTCAATACTAGAAAGGTACATTAAAAAAAAATTCATTTTACATTTTGAAAAAAAAATTCACAAACAAGAGACAGGAAATTAGTTGTTGGAGATTGGAAATTAGTTATTTGTTTTCAACAACACTTTTCTTCTCTATGACACCGAGCATTTTTCGGAAGCACTCAAACTTTGGAGCCGGCAAGCCTTTGGTGAGAAGGTCTGCAACCTGTAGATCTGTTGGGACGTACACTATCTCCACCTCACCATTTGAAACCATGTCACGGACAAAATGGTGGATAACATCGATGGGCTTAGACCGCTTGGTCTTGAGAGATTCGGCGTAAACACGATGATATCATCCACCCAAACTAGTAGATATGTACCACCCTTGACGTACAGGCACGGGTCTACTTTACTCCGCACCATTCCAATCGATATTAGGTGCTCATTGAGAGTTGAGTTCCAAGTCTTCGGAGCTGACTTTAAGCCGTACAAGCTCTTCACAAGTCGACAAACGTGCCCTTCTGGTACGTTTAAGCCTTTAGGTGGCTTCATAAACGGAACGCCACACAGAAAAGCCGCCTTCACATCAAACTGAAACCATGTCAGGTCTCTCTCCACAGCAATGGCCAGAAGCAATCTCAGTGTGCTCATTCTGGCAACAGGCGCATAAAGGTCACTGGGACTGAGGTCACTGGTGTCCTCCATGAAGCCTCTAGCAACCAGCCTTGCACGCTTTACAACAGAATTGTCAAGAAGCTTTTGCCTAAACACCCACTTTGAGTCAATTAGCGTTTGGTTCTTGGGCGCTGGTACAATTTCCCATGTTCCATTTCTTGCCATGTTTCTTAGCTCTTCGTCCACAGCAGCCCTCCAGCCATCATCCCTTACCGCATCCTGATATTTCGTGGGAGTCTCAGATGGCAGGCAGCCAACAGACAAAGCAGCGAACAGATCCAGCTCATATTCTAGCAAATGAGGGGGAAGATGTCGAACTCGACCACTTGTGCGCACAGGAGGATCTGGATTTGGAGCTGGAGCCTCCACAGATGCTGGCAAACTTTCCAGATGAGACGCGCCAGTTGGCAATGTTGTAGATGGCAGGTCGAAGAAATCACTGGTGGTTTCATGGAATTCCTCGGACTCCACATCACCTCCACTCTCAGGCAAAGTTCCTGCATCAGATCCATCTTCACTGGACGCATTACCAATTCCAGCCCCACTGGGAACTTCGGGCTCCGTGTAGACTCGAGGAACCTCTTCAAAACGCACACTCCTGGCTCTGATTATCTTGCCTGAATCAGGGCAATACAAGCGCCATCCATTTGGGCAGTAGCCCACCATGTAGACAACTCTACTGATTGGATCCAGAGTGCTTTTCCGATCTTCTTTGGGGATGTGGGCGTATGCGCGACAGCCAAAGAGCCTGATTTTTCCAAGATCAGGAGGGTACCCATACCACACCTCCGCAGGCGTTTTTCGATTTGGGAGAGCTTTGGTCGACAAACGGTTGATAAGAAACACCGCTGTTCTCACAGCCTCACCCCAGAACGGTTTTCCAAGATGACACCCACTGTCCAGGACCAGACATCTTGCCATTGAGAATATAGTTCGCATCAGTCTTTCTGACTTTCCATTCTGTGAAGGGTTACGAGGGATAGTGTACTCCACCTCAATCCCACTATCTCGGCAGAAACTGCGGAACTGCTCTGAACTAAACTCGCCTCCGTTGTCGAAACGAGCTCGACCAATTTTGGAGAGAAAACGGGATGTCACTGTAGCCACATACTCTTTAAACTTTTCTAAGGCTTCAGCTTTACTTCTCAGCAGGTAAACATGTGTGAAATTGGAGAAATGGTCCGTGAACGTCACAAAGAAACGACAACCATCGAAGGTTTGAGGAGTAATAGGGCCTTTTATGTCTCCGCTGATCACTTCTAGAAGGCGCTTAGGTTTTCTTGCTTCAGGTAAGTCAACAAAAGGTGTGCGAGTTTGTTTACCTCTAACGCACACTTCACACAATCCTTTCACGGGATATGTTGAGCTGTGACCCATCTTTCGATGTAGCAAGTGGTCTGCAACGGCAGCGGCCTTCTCCACTGGAACAGGTTCGAGATACATAGCGTACATACTTCCTTCAAGATTACCCTCCATCACGACACTTTCACCGAACGAAACAGTTACTTTCTTGTGTGCAAAAACGATTTTCAATCCTGCTTGTTCCATTTTCGAGACAGATAGAAGATTGAAAGGTAACTGTTCACAGAGCAACACGTTCAGGAGCTTCACTGTTTTCCCGTTCGAAAGAACTCGCAAGCTCCCGCGCTTTACAGCTCGCAGTTTTTCTCCCTGCTTGGCAACACTTATCTCAACGTTTACATGTTCGACATCAAAAAGAAATTTTCCGACTTCTTCCGTGCATAAATGGGACGTGCAACCCGAATCGGCAAAGAAAAGAACCTTTTTCTGAACATCCGACAACAACACGTTTTGTTTTGGTTTTGAATTCAAATTTGCACCGTTATCAAGGAAAATATTTTGATTGTGGCTCACTGGACCGACCGTCTGCGACGAGCAACCGAAGGCTATCTCCTGACTGTTTTCTTCAAGCGACCCCGAAAATGCTACTTCATGGAAACTTTCCTGAGCAGACGCTGTATTGGCAGATTGGTTGCTGTTTTGGGTGTTTTTGAATTTCCTCTGAGGACAGTCGCGACTTCTGTGGCCAGCAAACTGCTTACAGTAATGGCATCTCCACGGAAACTCCGAGTGTGAATCGTTTGTTTTCCCCGGTTCCGAGTGCGACGATGCAGTCTGCCGCGATGACGAAGCTTGCCCACGTTTTCCTCGAAATCCCTTCTTATGTGGGAACTTTTCCCAACTTCTGCCACCGAAATTTCCCGCAGAAAACACGTTTTGATCCGCAACGCCCGAACTCACTGACGACGTGTGGCCTTGAGATTTCGAATATCCAAGTTTCTTTTCGGCCATTAAAAGACGATTTTTCACAAATTCCAACGATACCTTGGTATTGTCCTGACTCGTTGCGATGTCGATTGCGAGGGTTATCTGCTGAAACGCTGGGGGCATCTTCGAAAGTAGGTTCGTGATCACTTCTTGCTCACTCATAACCCCTCCAGCAGCCTCAAAATCGGCGATCTTACTGTCAAAGCTCTCCAGGAATTCACGTAGCGAACCGTTTTTAAACCTCAGATCACTTATTTCCTGACGTAACTCGACTTGAGCAGACAGACCTTTTCTCAGATACGTATCTTCAAGGGCTTTCCACATCTGCTTAGCCGTTGTCTTCTGAGAGATCGACATCAAGATCCGATCGTCCAGCCATTTTGCCAGAACGTCCCTTGCCACCAAATCACTTTTCATAAACTTGGTGCTTGCGGCTTCGTCTCCCGTCTTCATGGAGGGAGGATCCTCCTTGAGAACGTGTAAAACTCCTTCCTTTTCGAGATGTAGGCGAACACGATAGGACCACGCCGAAAAACCGACACCGTTGAACTGCTTCAACCCGGGAACGACAATTTGGGCAGCCATGAGCAACTTCCGAGCTTTACCGAAAAAACTTTTGACGGTTCACAAAACTCACTTTACAACTCCGGCGTTAAAACTGGGCCCATAACCTAAAAGCGGGTTGAAATTAGAATACGGCGTCTAGCGGGCAACACTACTCAGAGGATTTATTATATGTTAACATTACACGTGTATAAGGCGATGGTTAGAACGGAACTACTACAAAGTGCTGAGTCACAGGTAGGAAGACAGGTCGGCTACCATTTTCCCTAAAGAGGGGGGAAACCGCCTAGTATTGGTCAGGCTTGCCAACATATCTCGTAACAATATTGTAATTGGGCTTTCACGTTCTAGATAAATGAATCCGTTTTAGGAATATCTTATTACCAAATCGATTCAGTTCGGTTTCGATCCGATTGCCACAGGGACTGGCACAGGGACATTTCGAAATTGGGTAGTCCTGTTTGTAAAAAAAAAATAAATGTATAAAATATTTTTTCCTAAAAATAGTACTCACTCCGGAGATCTCATTTGTACGCTTTTCTTTATAAGCAAGATCCACCCAGAATAATAAACCAGTGAGGAATAAAACGGCGTTTCCTGTTCATTTACAAGCAATAACTGTTGTTGAGAGGAAATTATATATTTTTGGAGGTAAAATTAAAACTTTAGCCGAGGTATCGCTTTGTATTCGACGAAATTGTTTTCTGGATAAATCCATGCAAGTTACTCATGGTATTTTTACGTGACCAGACACTTCCGTTTACCAAATTATCATTTTTGACAGCGATTGGAGCAGGAGATGCGCAGATGACAGATGCCTTGTGTTCCACGGGCAAGCATAACCGCCCAAGATCACCCAGGTAGTCTTTACGAAAGATGAATGCCTAACGTGCTTGATTTTGCAGCTCATCAGACGTAATGACGTGCTCGGGTATTATCTTCTCGTTTCTCTTCTTCATAACATCAGCCCAATGTATACCAGTAAGTTAACATACTTTTCATTTCTTGATATAAAGCTAATTATTACATTTTCAAACAAAACTATGAATAAATCGGGTGTCCAATTTATAGTTTATGTACTCGACAATTAACGCGACCGATCCCGAAAATGTGAATTTACTCCGCAAGGCTTTAAACGACGCTGGAATCGATTCAACTGGTCTTCGAGTTTTGACCATGCAAAGCAAAGTAGTTAATTTAAGTTATTTACACATTTCTTATTGTGCGTTAAGGAAAATTGTAGATTTTGGTACTACTGGTACTATTTTTTTCTTCAAATTTAAAACAGCGAAATTTCCTTTAGAATGTAAAACTCTTTGATGGTAATTGAAATAACCAGGAACTTTTGGTGTACGTCAAAAAATTAATCTTTTTCAGAATGGTCTAACAGTTACGTCTTATACAGCCACATTTACGTTACCTCATTCGGGAGTGTGCTTTTTAAAATGGAGGATCAGCTTTCTTGGATGGAAGGGACAATACATGCCAACCTGCGAGAACGGCTTGGCTGCTTTATCAAGTGCAGAGATGCGTCTTCAGAATGAAAATTCGACTAAGGGCACCAAAGACTCTGGAGAAGACGAAGGAAATACTATTATAAATGTGAAGTTAACTTGAGTATTCAGCTTTAGCGCAAACATCATCGTAATCGCCCTCGACATTTCTCTATAATTTACGAGAAAATACTGTTTAGGAATGGAAGTATCCATTATGTGCGTACATTAATGGCAATAATGAGAAAACTGGAAGAATACGGTGTCCGTTTTTTCGCCCCTTTTATCGCAAATTTAGTACATTATGAGCTGACGTTTCATCATTAAGAGCCCAAATGACTGTCAGTTCGAATTAAAAGTTTCAGTGCAGTTCCGGGTTGGTAGTTTAGTACGAAAGGAACGATTTTTAAAGGCATTCCTTATTATTATTGATGAGTTTAGTGAAGGGTAGGCCTTGGATCTACTTGACCTCGGAGGTCTTGTTCGTCGTTACGAAAACCCAGTTGCGCCACTGAGAATGCTCCGGATTTGTTTTCACCCTAGACGGGACATGAAAATCTACCTCTATATTTTATTGACAATTTATAATAAGCTCATTATTGAGACCAAATCAAAATCACGACAGAAAGAAATGGGATGTCGCAAGAAGCAGCGCCCAATTTTTAACGAAAAAGTGGATTTTCGTGTTCTTTCGGCCGATTAACTAATAAACCGTTTAACACGTTCGCTGCGGAACTGTTGAGCTTGTTTGAGCAGCTGTGCGGGAGTCATCTGAAATAGGAACGCGCCAGGTGAGTGCGCCGCATGTGGAAAGAAATTCGAAGCGAGCTCCTAACCCAGTGCGGCTATAACATGAGATATAAGTACCTTGGAGTAAACTACTTGCACCGAACTATTTCGTGTACTAAAGCGAAGCACCGAAAGAAATCTTGAGGCGGGAACACTGAAAACGATGCAAAATGACAAGAAAACTCCAAACCAGTCCCCTATTTCGGACTTATTTTTTTGCATCTTAGCCACACCCCAGCTGACTCCGACGTTTACTTTACCTTCAGAAGGTTCAAAGCTGGCGGGGGAAGTAGAAATATGTTCCATTTCACTTTCAGGTATACTGGAGGAGCGATCTGAAGTGAACGCTACCTTCACGCGTCAGGCGCGTGCGACGGAACAGAGCTCACGCGCTGAGTGCGTGACCCGCAGCGAACGTGTTAAGTTGATTATCTTCTTTCTTTTGAATTACTCATACCTAACAATACCTAACATAACCTTCCAATAACATAACAACAAGGACTGGGGAAACTTAGCTCCATTGATCCCCTTTGATATACGTAACGTAAGAATCAGCACAACATTACGTGCAAGGAACCACACAGAACTGACGTGGTCCGAATTAAAGTGGGTAAAAGTTGCAATCATCCGCCACAACCAAAATGTTTACTAGGTAAGTATTCCGAACGTAATCTTACAAAACGTCTCCAGCTGCAAGGGTGATGCTTCTAATTGAAGACTGACATCATACCAATTATTTTTTCGAATTAATTTCTTATCTCGAAATTTTATGTACGGGGATCTGGTTCTTTAGAGACGAAGACTCGTTGAAATACGACTAACTACGAGTAAAAACAAGGTTCAAGGAACCCTTCGTGTATTTACACTGAGCAGTGGCTGGAAGTACTCAAAGGTGGCCGACAATCACGTCCTCAATGACGCAACTTCTATTGCCTCCGAAGTTCCAATCTTCTGTTGTATTGTAGGTTCAAGTTATCATTGACGAAGCTTTACTTTCAAATAACCTTATGTCCCAGGAGAGCTTCGACAGTATCTGTGCAGGTATTTGAGAGCCCAGGAGGAAGACAACTCAATTCTCTTGGCCTGGAAATCGCTATCGCCCTAGAGGGCAAATCCTGGAAATATCTCAAATGTGACCATTATCTGATACCTATAAAGAGGGAATTCCGCATCAAGTTTTAATACTGATGAACGTATACTATTCCCATTTATATGGGATAGTATAGCGCACTTAATACATCACTCATTAATGGATGCACCGAGAAAACGATTAGGGTAGATCAACAACCCTTAGATGAATTAATTGTTTTTGTGATTGAAATTTATTATCAAGTGGCGGAGAAATCAATAATACAATTATTGAAAGATCGATAAAAAATGGCAATAAATAACAGTTTTCAATTCTGACCATTATCACTCCCTTATTTGTCAAAGCCGGCTCCGCTGAAAGTAAATAGAGAAAACTGGTTAAAAATAACCCACCTCCCCACTTGTTGGGTTCTTCTTCCTTCTCACTCGTTGGAAGTTCTGCTCTTGGCAGCAAAGGAGTGTACCCATGGGTCTGATATCGGTGAATTTTTGTTTTCAAATGAATTTCTTAACTATTATAGGGAGGGGGGGGGGGAAGTGTCAGATACATAAGGACTGGTGTGAATGATGGATTATTCAAAAAAGCTACCCGCTGAACGGTGACGTTTCAACCCCACATGAAAAAGTGAAATGACAGCTATACCTATTTGAGACAAAAAAACGCGATGAACTACAACAGCAGTCATTGCCTTCTTCCAGGGTGCTGCACTCAAATGGACTCTCCTTAGTTTTGTAATTTTTTTAAACAAATCTTTCAAACAAGAAGCAAACGGATATGTCACTGCAAATACAATACTGACCAAAGAGCAGCAAACCAATGCCAGGGACGACTCAGAAATTAAGAAGGACCTCGCTTAGTTAGCCTCTACATGAGCAGGAATGAAAACGCTGAATGCTGACGTCACAGCTGAATTTTTCTTCAATTTTTTAAAAATTAACTATTTTAGTTTTAAGCAAAAGTTATGAAAGTTCACAACATCCCTTTCCACATGCAATTTTTTTCCTAGGAAACAATGGGTACACCCATTATTATTAAATAAATAATGTACGCCTAAAGAGTCACATTACTATTATATTTATTAATACCTCAAAATTCTAAGTATCATCACAGTCAAAGGTGGAAATAATCATAATGTAATGAAGAATATTAAAAATGCTATTCAAAATACTATAGATGACTGCTACCTACTGAGTCAAAATTAGTGGAACAAGGAAAAATACGTCTAGCTACCCACATAAGCGGCAAATCTCTCAGTGATAAATTTTTGTAGTTTTATACTGTACTTTTCATCAAGCTTTAGTGAATTATTTCAAGCGAGAGTTGCGACATTCCAACAATACCATTTAAGGTGACTGAAGCACACCCATAAATTTACATTTTACAGCGTTGTTTCTTATGTTCCCTTCCCTAATCGAGTTTCAACTCGAGTAAAGGAAAAAAAAAAAACAATAATAAAATGAAAATGGAAGAATATGACTTTTTGCTTTGTGATCATTAATCGTTAATGTTGACTGTTACAATGGGTCTTTTAATTCACTGTCCATGGGCATTATATTGCCCGTTCGGGCTTTCACGTTCTCTCATTCTGACTGTCAAGGGCACTGCACTGATAAAGTAAGCGGATTTGAGCAATTCAGGAATTTTTCTATTTGTTTATACTATTATTAAGTTCATTTGAAAATAACTACTTCTGCTTTCTGAGACAACATTGTATGTTCTAAACAATTAATTGGTAGAAATTAATGTGTTAGACAGCATATAAAACCATTTATTGGTTCAGTAATGGTTTGAGGGATGGATGAATGGCAGTGTGCTATCAAGTATTGTTCTAAGTAAGCCTCCAAATGAAGGAATACATATAAAATTATTCAGGAAATACGGATTTGCTGTGGATAAACATGCCGTCAAATGTTTCAAACTGTAGCACACCAGAGCAAATTTTTTGGAAAACGCATTGTTGCCAACATATTCACGATTTAAGATGTTTCAAGTTAGTTATTCTTTTTTGAAATACAATAAGTACATATTATAGCATTTTCATGCCAAATTGGTGGTTGATGGAAATGGTAGCCAGCGCAGATTCTGAAAGTACCTTTTCCGTGCAACACATGAAGAAGACATTCCACTCGTCCCTTACAAGTCGTTTCATTCTACATGACAGTCGCTGCTGCAGAGATATACTTACGTTGAAAATTTTGTTCATTCTTTTCCGTTCATCACTTTCATGTTGTTCAATGTTACGTTTCACTCACTTATTTGTTGTTATTGCTTTCCCAGAAATAAATCATGTAATTATTATGTCATCCCCCAAATTCATGTGTAAAACCTCCAATTTGACGTCAAAATGCCATGTACAGAGTTATGTATTTCATTAAGTTAGTAATTTACAATAGAAATAAATGTAACATTTTGAATTCACAGGACAACATGCGCGGATTTGGTTCGTTGGTCGTCCTTTTGACTGTAGCTGTGGCGGTGGAATGCGTAGTAAGCATTATCTGATACATAAATGATAACGATTAAATTATTATCAAAACCACGATGGGTATTATTCGATCAAAAATGCGAGCTTAGTTGAATTTGCTTACAGATTTTCATGTATTGGTCAGTCGACCCTAACGATCCAGAGAAAGTTTCATTACTTCGCGATGCTTTAATGCATGCTGGTGTGGATCCTACTGGCCTTGTCGTCTTGAGTATGTATCAGAAGGTTAGTATCGCTTACGGGTCATAAAAAGAGTGATAGGTCTAGATGAGCAAATTCAGGTTTCTCTTTTAAAATTCCCATTTTATAGGAGCATGTTTTCATGTTTTTAATGTAAGAGCTTAAGTGTAAGAGAGTGTAAGCTCCACGATCTGTACACATTCACAACACTTATCTTCCTCTTATCTCAAAATTCCTTCTCGCTCTGCCTCTTTTACAGATGGAAGTCCTTCGGACAGCCTACAAAGCCACATTTGTACTGAACGGCCAGAAATGTTTTATGAAGTGGCGGGTTAACATCATTGGAACTCAAGTTCCTGCAATGCCAACGTGTGAAAACATGCCTATTGGAAACGGTTACGATAATAGAATTATAACAGGTTGAAATTGCCACTACATTGATTCCACATTTGCCAATCTTGGGGCGACAACTTGCTAGAACCCACATAAAGTCTGTACCTAAAGGTGCTCCTGGTAAAAACAACTGAACTTATTGGACCAGTACAAAAATGTCATCAATAAAACGAGTCATTATTCGAATAAATGCCCTGTCTCCTGAATGGCCTACTGAACTGAACGGATTCCCTTATTGTAATTAAGATTGTTGATTACATTCACAATATAGAAACAACACATACATTACCGCCTCGTATATTCCAACTGTTCCAATTGTTCATTCAAAAGCAGAGTTACATAGTGTTTAACAATGCAATAATCAATTACTCAAATGAAAGAAAGAATCGACAACGGACAACGTCGCAGAACTCAAGGGGGCTGGCAACCAAATAAGGTCACTGGAGCAATCAGTGTTACAGATAAGAATGGTTAGGTTAACTGTGGGTGTCAACAAAGACGATTCAGTTACACATAAGTAATCCAGTAGAAAAACAACAATAATTCAGGAAGATGTGACACCAGAAGCTGTGTGAAGTGGAGACTACTACAAATGTGATTTTTTTCCTATTGTAATTGGTATTACCAATGAACTGTCCTAATATTTGGATAGATTGCTTGAGTATGAGAGGCAGGATGATTTGGAGATTGTGAACCGAACCACGTGTGTACTGAAAGTAAACTAGTTTGGTAGTATGATTGTTTCAGGCCATATATATAATGCACAATAGTTTGTTGATAAAACAGTTTGTATTTGAAAGGAGATTTAAACAGATATGCATATCTTAAGAAGTGCGCTACTTTTAATAACGAACTGGGTATTATGAGATGACTAAACTTCCCCCTGATTTGCAGCAATCCTGGTGGCTATCCACCACAACTAATGCATATGTTGCCACCAAAGTGTAAGGGTATCCTTTACTTGTCTTATGTAGGTATCGAATTTCAGACTGATCTTTTTTTTTTGTAGGAATTACGACTTCTTGTGTTTTTGTGTTCACAATTCGGGATCCTTAGAAGATGATACAATGTAAATGGTTCTGCTGGATAGGTTATAAGAAGAACAAACAGTAAAGGGCAAGGAACTTTATTGACAGAAACAAAGAACATGTAAGTAACCATGTAAGAGATGAAAAAATGAAGTACAACGTGAAAAAATTATACCAAAAGTACAAAAGTATAGATAACACAGATATAGAAATGATATCAGTAATTTGGTGTTTGCTGCTTACATTGAGTCCATTCAATAAAGAATGGACTTGCAGTACCGCTTGATTAAGAACAATAGGAAATAATTTATTGCATACTTGCATCTGAAATGACATTTTTATGATGTCGCATGATCAAAGCCTAGCTAAAGAAATGCCGACTTGTAATTTTAGTACTGTTACATTAAGCACCTACCAGGATTCTTCATTTTGAACCACTCTCTTTGATTCCCTACCACAGGCAGGTGCACCGCCTCCTGAATCATCGTAAAAAAGGTTTGTGTCCTTATCATAATGTCAAAAGGAGAGTTATGATAAACTGGTTACAAAGGATTTGGAAACTTGGGTTGTAGCTGGAATCAGCTTTATGATTATAAAAGAAATTATTGTTATATAATCGTTGACGCTTTCAATTTTCTGGTACAATAACCGCAGAAATTATTTACTTGGCTCGATTCAAGCTTATCAATATTGTCAAACCAACATACATTAAATTAATGGGTGTCCCCATCAGACTTGGGGTGATCTCATTTCACTCAAAATCGATTAGAATGGCTGCAGACAGTATCGTATAAATAACTTTATTACAACACCGGATATTTAACTACTCATCATGTTTCTCCCATCAACCGTGAATTTTTTTCAAATTTATTATCTAATTATTTAGTCATCATTCTGACAATCAAACTGGATTAGTGTTTCTCGAAAAACAATGTAGATTTACATTGTCGTCGAAGATAGTTCACGTTTAGATCACAACAAATTACCCACGGGTAAGTACGTACAAATCTGCATCCAAACCTCAAGAAGATTATTATTAGGCAGGGATCATTGTCATTTCACACTTTTTATACAACGTTCGTTTAAAATTAGACGTACATTTTACAGGTAAGAGGGAATTCCCAATATAAATGGGTCGTGAGTACAAATAAATATCGGTGTACATCGGCAAATAAATTATATTTAACGGCAACAAACAATCATTTCGAACATGTCAAATTCTTTGAGTCTGTACCTGCAGCTTCTTCCAGCCTATACTAGCGCTACCTAGTGGATAAATATGTATCAGAAACACTTCCTTCAGGGTTTCCCGTCCCGCTCCGAATTCAAATTTCCCCACGTAGGTCCAAGCCTTGTTTTCATGGCTTTGATAGATGAGATTGCCATTGTAGTGTACATAAAATGTATTTTTAGTCGTCGGTCTTGAGTTATGTAGTACATAGCATTTTAAATTTTTCGTGACCTATCTTTTGCATTTTGACGTCAAATTGGAGTTTGAAGGGTTGTTTCACTTTTTTTTTTAAAACCCGTGTAACCCGTCGTTTTCACTTAACGGGCTAGGGATCCAAAAATAGACCCAGGCGAGTATATAGTGGAAATTAAAGACTTTCACTTACCGTCCGGAATGTCTGCAATGGTCGGTCATGGACGCCAAGTACACCTGAAGGGTATTCTATGTTGTCCAAATATGTACACCAGAATTTACCAAGCTCTGAGGAATGGGGTTTCGTGATTGAAAAGACAAGGATTCAATATTGACTTATAATAAACGCAATTGACAGAAATATAAAATACGGAATGTCTCGGCTGGGAAGGATATTGACTATTACGTAACCTAATTATTGAGTAGGCAAAAGTGAAGGGCTGAGGGCCAAATGATTTTACGGGGTAGCTGAAGGCTCAAAATGTTTGGTTTAACGGAACGGTAAAATGAAAGTGATGCGTTAGCGTCCTCCCCTAATCCCTTTCTCTTTTCCTAACGTACGACAGACAAAATGCTAAATAATACGGCTACAATGTACACTCTATGATCAGCTTTCTGGTGACTAAACGTCAGGGCTTGGGCCAGATTTAGAGAGTTCGACTTTCGCGTTGCGAGGGTACGAGACAGAGATGTTTCACCACTTACGTGTACCAACTTCTTAGGGTGGAGACAACAGGGTGACGTCCTCTTCGCTGCTCGGCTTCGGTCAGGGGAACGCCGTCCAGGCCGGAGGAGGCGAGGCTCTTTCCGACGGAGGTCCGACGACTGGCGGTGCGTGGAGAACCCGGACTATTGGCCGTCGGTCGGGTGCGAACGAATCAACACTCGGGTCCGATGGGGGATTTTCAGTTCGTAATAGGGCCCACTGTTAGGGGAGAGGAATTGGCTGATCTCCCAATTCCCGAGTTCTCACCCTGAAGGAACGACGAGACACTTGTTCCCTCAGGTCACGTTCACAACACTGGCTTCACAAGGGGTTGCGTTGCTTCGCGTCGGTTGTTTCGCTTGGGTTGTTCCGCTCGAAACAGGTTGTTTCGCTTCGGTGTTTCGCTTCGTTTCGCCTCGTCCTCACGAGATTATGGCGAACGGAGAGCACAACTTTCTTCCACTTGAGTTCATACACGACTGACTGCCGCAGCCTTTCACCAGTCTACTCGTCCAGTCGCCTTCCCCTCCTCCTACTCCCCGGTTGCCTCTCGCCACCCGTCGCCCGACCAATCAGATGAGGTCACGCCTTTCGCCCAGCTGGGTCAGGCGCTTGGAGGGGAGAGGGCTCGATCCGTACCCCGCCGCCGAAGTTTCTTGACGGGGCGCTTGGACTCTGCCGCCCCGTTACACCCGCAGAGCTAGCCCGCGTAGATTCTGAAAATACCTACTCCGTGCATCACATGAAGAAGACATTTCATCCATCCCTTCCAAATGACATTCTTTTGAAGATGCCTGTTGAATTGTCTCATTCAGGGAAACACTTACGTTACAAAATTTGTTCATTAATTTCCGCTCATCATGTTCATTATTAGGAGTTGAATCTTACGTTTCTCTTGCTAATTTGTTGTTACTGCTTTCTTTCGATTCTTTCATCCTTCAAAGTGGAGTAAAATCTCCAATTTGACGTGAAAATGCTGTATACGGTATTTTAAGGTGTTGACGTCCATCTTATGTCCATCTAAAGGCCGAAAGCTCCGGGAATAAAGTTACTTTTTGTTGGAGTCCCTTCCAAATTATTCAGATTCTCTATGATCTACACAAAACGAATAGTCTTAAAACGTTGGAATTTTCCAGGTTTGGATTTTGGATCTTTGGCACGCTATGAGGGGAATCGGTCTCGTTTTACTGTTGAGTGTGGTCACGGCAGAATGTTTCGTACGTACACAATACCTTTCAAAGTAATGCGATATCTCATTCTCAATTAAGACTGATTTCGAGATATATGACGATAATAATTCACTCTTCCCTAGGTCTTCATGTACTGGCCATTGGACGCACACGACCCTACCAATGTGGCTATACTCCGAGACGCGTTGAGGCACGTTGGCCTTGACTCCTCGGGCCTCGTGGTTTTGTCATTGTTTTACAAGGTATGAGCTACTTTACTTTACTCACGTCTTTTAAATTACAATATTATGACATTACCAGTTCAGGCCATTCGTTTAATGTTGAGAAGTAAACATGAGGATGAAAGGAAGCATCCAACCAATGATGTGTTAAATCCCCGCTGGTTCTAATACTAATCATAATGTTTTTCAGATGGAACTTGTCAGAACAGCCTACAAAGCAACATTCATACTGGATGGCAAAAAATGTTTCTTGAAGTGGAGAGTCAATGTAATAGGGACTCAGGCCCCTCGTATGCCAACCTGCTCAAACTTATCAGTCGGCAATGGTCTCGAAGTCCCAGAGTTGAGGTTGCCTGGTCGTACTCGCGTAGTGTATCCTCCCGTGCTCCGACCAAATACCGTACGACCACCCTCTGACGTCAACTCCAAGAGTTGTAGAAAGTGTGAATTGACGATGGAGCAAGGTCAAGTGCAGAAGCAAGGTTCTGGCTCGAAAGGATCGGTACAAGACCAGCGGCAACATCAAAAAGTAAACATTCGAATCGATGATTTGACAAAGTGAAATGATTAACGATCAGCCTTACTTCTCACGTCTTGAGGCATCTTTTGCAAAAGTTCGCTGAACCTACCACGACGAATAAACTTGATTTAAATAATATTATCAACTTTATTCCAATAACGCATCGCACTAGCACGTTGGAGGAAGAGTTAAAACCTAATAAACCTTTTAAAATAATAATTAAATAATAAGGACAAAGCCTGCAAAGCGCAGTTTGCTGACTAGAAGACGCTGTAACCCCCTAATGTGGTGGGGATGACTACACAGGACAAGTTTTAGGTTGTCGGCTCCCAGAGCCTGGTAGCAAGGAATTTTGTAATAAAATCGGAAGTAGGTGTTTGTATTGTCAATTAGAATGAGAATTTATAAAAGCATTATTGTATATTTGGAAAAATATGTACATGAAGATGATCTAAGACTGTTAATACTAATTTAGGGCTAAATTTTTATGGTAATACAAAGGTTCGATGATCATGGTCAAAAATAGTTGGGATGTGATGTGGTAAATTTTGTTGAGTAGAACAACTATGATTGACTGAGTTGGCTTTAGGTCAAAACGTTGAATTAGATTTGAATTATTTGGTTAACAAACTTCATGACTCAAGCTGTTGACTGTACAAAGTATGTACCTTAAGGTTGGTGCTAGAGTACACAATTCCCTCTTTGCCTACACTAACCTACAGAAACCTTGCCAAGCCGAATCATTCACGTACTCCACTGGGGTAGAGCAAGGTTCTCGATGGACGCTAATAGTGAACGAAAGGTAAAGTAACTGACATTTCAGCCTTGGGCTTCACCTCCAACTACCATAATACGTCTGTGGGTGTCGTGGACGTGGTCAGCAGGACTCCAATGGAAGAATGGAACTCGTTCAGACCATTTCGTCCATGGTTTCTCATCGCCTCACTGGCATAAGTTGCGATAATTTCAGCCCACACCCATCGCAAAAGGACTGCTGGCCTACTCACCCACGGTCACCCATCCAAGTAATACACGCACCCGATGCTGCTTCAAAGATGGAACGGGACCCAGTTTCTTTACCACTCTATGGCCGCAGACTCTACGAATGATATTGCATGCACCATTGATTTGTTGTACTTCAGAACACTATTTTCGGGGTCCTAAGGTCCTAAAATGATAAATACATATAATTTTTGATCAATTGGCATGGCTTTCAAGAACCAAGAATTAATGTTGCAACATCAAGAGGCCACCATTGATGTTAAAACTGGCCGCTCAGTATCGATCTGGAAAAACCATTATCCTAAAAGCATCGATGTATCGACTGGTGATTTTTATACGAATTGCAATTTTCTTTCACTCTTTCAAATATTACATAGGTAGTCATAATTATTTGAATAGTCTTGGTTTACTCCGAGGGATTCGAGGTTAGAAAAATTGATCATTATGGCGTTTAGTTCCGATTCCGTCCTGATTGATTGGGTCAGCCGTATGCTACATGACGCCTACAATCGATTCGACATCCTATGTTACGATCGTACGTACAAAGTGCCTCACGCATTTAGTTTTCCCCTGCAGTATGAATCTTTCAACTTATTTATTATGAATACGGGAACAAGCCCAATCACAATTTAGAAAAAATTGAAAAATTGTGGCAGAAAAACAAAAATTATTATAGAAAAAAAGTTAAAATTCAGTTGGGGAAGAGATTATGATAACTTCTAATCGTCCAAGTATACAGTCACAAAGGAGGGGCAAAACAATCACGAAGAACACTGAATGAAACACTGAATTCGAATAAAACCCCGAACTACAAACTAAAAGATCAATTTACCCTCCAAACATCGATATCCAATAATACCTGTCAGCTAGCTCAACATAGATGGTAAAAACAGCTAACATAAGAGACAATACATGGATAATTGATAATATTGAACGTCGCTTATGAAGAATGCAAAGCAAATGGTTTACTCTAACCAAACGTACGGTATTTAGTGAGTCGGTAGTTTCTACCATAATATCTTCAGATACCTAGTTTTGCTTTATTTGCAATTGGAGTGTTTAGGTTTGGTGACTCATACTTTGCAGAACTATATAACAAATTTGAATTTCAAGAGTTCCGCTCATGACGACCGCAAAGACGTTTTATTTTATTACAGTCCGATTTAAACGGAATTACGAGTTGAATGATATTAAAAATGGCAACGATTCTATTTTAATTATTAGGTATAGAAAATTAGGAACTATTGATGCCTTGGGCGGAATAACATCAGAAGAACTACGCCCACGTATAACTCATTCAGCACTAGTCTCACTCCAATTCTGTAAATAATCGTCGAAAGATCTACCATGAGCCTCCTCACAGCAGCCACGATTTTTTCAATTTTAATGTCAGTAGAATGCTGGAGAGGGGTAAGTACAGTTGTAATTTGATGAATTCTAACGTCTCCAATGTATATAAATTCTCTTGGACCTATTCAGCACGTACATAATGGATATGAGTCGAGTTTTTGATCAAATCTTCAATCTTTATTATTATAATTAAGTCCCATTAATAACCTGACCTGTGGATAATATCAGTTTTCAGAAATAATATTGTATCAAGAGCAACACACAATGTTTTATTATGACGTCAGATCAGGGCCCAAATAGTCTTTACTGGAGAGAACCCGATAACTTTTTACTACGCTCCGAATTTCGCTTCATCTTTCTAAACATGACGTATGTTACACAGGCCTTTCACAGGCACAGCGTGAGCCCACGGAATCCTGTAATGGTGGCTTTACTGAAACACGCTGTAATGGACTCAGGCAACAGAGCAGACTGGGTAAAGATCATCAAGATGACGGCGAAAGTAAATTATTGGATTTATATTATTATATTATTATATGATTATAAATTGTTATTGATCTTCATAATGTAAGAAAAAAAAAAAAAAAAAAATGAGGTGCACGATGGAAATGGAAGGTAGCGGGCCAAAGATTCCATGAAGGCCCAAAATCTTTTATTACATGCGTACAAGGCATCAACATCCCTCACCATCAACTTTTTGTTACAGTGGCAAGGTTCGCACACGCTTTTTGAAGCGGCGTACCTCAACGAGGCGAAAGAACGCTGCCAGATGAAGTGGAGAACTGGCCCACTCTTTGGAATTGTCATCACTCACAGACCGATTTGTCTTTTCGACGATTTGTATGCTACGCTGCCAATAAACAATAGGAAACGCTTCCCATACACTGGACTGTTCAATGAGTTCTCCTCCTCCGATCCCGAGTCCACAACCTATTTTCTCTGGTCATCTATTTTCACCTGGAATCCCAAATTGGATTTCAAGGAAATGTTGCGGGGTACAACAAGATGGTTCAGAAAGAAATGGAAAATGGCTGGACAAGAGTGGATTCACAGTAGAACACCTCTAGGTGCCATCACGTGTTTTTGTTCTGCCCACTTCTTCTCTGTATCAATGTATCAATCTGACCATTGAGTGGAAGCCCGAAGAACTACATGCAGCATTATACTCCCTCGCAACTTCCCTGCTGGCTACGGTTTCATAGACCACCCTTCAATCATGCTTGATCATGTAATAAACGATTGTAAGTTGACAACAGCAAGAACAAGAAATCTAGGCTATATTATTGCCTGAGGAACAATCAGGAAATGGAACTGAGACACAGTCTTTCTAGAACCAATCTACCAGAGCTAGAATCTTCCACTTAGCTTGAGGAATTCTGGGAGATGCTACTAGTAAACATCCCTAACCGGTTTTACCTGCACTAGGCTGTATCTAAGATACCTTATGGCCCAAGGCAGTCTTCCCTGGTTTTTGCCCTCAATCATATTGGGAAGTCCTGCTGTATGGCTTCCTCTATACAACAGGCTGCCCCACTCTCTTCAGGCAGCATGTGGCAGCCCAGGATCTCATGGATATGCCGGGGTTCACTTGGGGTTGTAAGCCTAAGACTATGAATGAAATCCCTAATTCACAAGGTGTTCGAATTTACAGGTAGCGTTTGGGCAAAAGTGGCAAGATTTAGCAGACTCAGAGCATTTGCTCACAATAATACTCCTACGCTCACTGCAGACTGGATTTGGGGGTGAGGTCCATGAAGAATAACAATGCGGTTAACACACACTAAATAAATTGGTATATTGACTGTTAATTGTTCTTCTCTCCGTGTTGGTATAAAGACGACTGGCCCAGAGTGGGCAGTCAGAGCTGTTAATGTGAACTCCCACCACACTCCTGGCCAGGAATTGATCTTTCAACGCTACACTCCTACAGCGGATGGGGTTGCCCCCTGAGGCCTCCCAGCTGGTGTTAGTGCCACTAGTGTGCTTTCCTGCTTGAATCAAGCACTGGCCCAGGAGGTGGTGGCTCTCAAAATCTTTCTTCAGCAGCATAGCCTGTGTATCTCTCCTTATGGCATACAGTCTTCCATCTCTGGCAGTACCATCTGTCGTTTCGTTGACGTTTAATACCTTGACCTGTGCAAATAACAAGAGCCTCACGTAGGTATAAACAATTAAAAAGATGCGATTACATCTAAGAAATGAAGAACTATTCAAATTATTCATCACACCCTGAGCCTAAAATTGATGCTAACAATATCATTAGATGAAGGAGGAACAAACAAAGGAATCCAATTCCTTCGGCAGTCTGTTGAATTACCTTCCATTACATCTTAAACCTTAACTCAAGAAACATTCACTTTTTAGTACACTCAATAAACAATTTCATTGCGCCTTTGATCTGTTCGCCAACCGGTTGATAATGGCTCAGAAAACCATTAAACGAACGGGATTGACCCTCATGTGAATGAAGCGATTGCTGGAGGAAATTTAACTGTTGAAAATCATTATCTGGCAAATGATGGCTCCATCGGTCACAGGTAGTGATTAAAGGAGCCCGCTGCATTACTGCATAAAGATAACTTACGGCTCGTTTTACTCTTTCTACCATTCGATCCCTCACTTTTGGTACGTATGATCTATGCTCTTCATACCAGGTACTTATCAAGGAATTATGATAGATGACTTGAATTTTAGTAAAAAGCAAATTAGAGAGGATGAACAATAGGTATCTTTGCGGAGGTTTATGATTCAAGTGTATGTTGCACAGCCTTTACGATTTTTATATTCAATTTAAAGAAACGCATGCTCATGTACATTATATTCCAGTTGGCAATTCCTGAAGACATAATGTAAGGCATATCACATCTTTGAGCAGTCCCCCTTGAAGGGTAAACTTTCCCTTAGGGTTGATTAGGTTTTGGACTAACTCAACCCCCAATCGCGTACAGCGGGTGACGTGAATGGCTAGTACTGATATTCTTCTTCAAACCTCAGTTATGTAAGATTTTAAAGATATTATTCAGGATTGTAAAGCCAGGTTGTGACTCTTGGTAATTATTATTGTTTCCAGCGTTCGAACTTCCACGTCGATCGCTCAGGAGGGTTTATGTACCTCACAATGGCCATTATCAGCATACTCCTACTTATGGTAATAGCAGCTGAAGCCACTAACTCCAGGGTAAGTAAATGCGACACTCCTATATATTTTTAATATTAATTCCTGCACAATGTCTACATTATAGCTGAAGAGAATATTATAGCCATGATAAAAATCGAAGCTTGCTGTTCATTTGCCAAAATTGTACCAACGTTTCTCCTCTGGTAACCCAAATACCTAAGTCTTTAAACATTATGTTTTTGTAATTTTTAGTTTGGAACTAACCGAGGAGTCTCTACGGCACACCAGTCAAGTAGAAGCAACACATGGAATCAGGGTGTGATTAAACCTTCACCTCATGGCAGCAACATTTCAAAAGGGAAATGGGTGAGAAGAAACGGTGCCTGGGTGAGAGAACAGACACTACTCGCAGAGCCAACATCCGCTTCAACAACCACAGTATCTGCTCCCAGCATAACAAATACACCCGCAATCACTCCTGTGGTGACTTCAGCTCCCTTGATGAATAGCGCGGGAGAGGAGGCCTCTCAAACGAAAGAGAGAAATAGAGAAGGAACACAACCGTACAGCGAACAGCATACGGAAGTTGACCAAAAAGATAAATATACTGCTACAGTTAGCAAAGAAAGAGAGCCAAGTGATTCTGGTACGCACCTTCCATCCAGGAAAGATAATCTACAAACAGGAGTCTTGAATCCTTCTGGTCCTGGGCAGGAAGCCGAAGAACAAAATAAAGAAGATAATGATGAGCCATTCTTTGAAAAAGAATTCTCAGGAGGTGAACCAATTCAAAAAGTACCTGCAGAAACACAATATTCTCCAAATTATGAGAATATAAAAGTGGCTAAAACCGATACATCAACACAAAGAGAGCAATTAGGGGATTATCCATTGGGATTTCCAGCTGAATCGAGGGGAGGATACTCAGATGGGATTGGGAGATACCCTGGTAAAACTAATGGATACCACATTGGGCCTGGAGAACACCGACGTGGATCTGAAGGATATCTAGGAAAGACTGAAGGATACCACAGTGAAGATGGTGGATTCCACACAGGAAGCGGAGGATTCCATGGTAAAACTGGAGAATACCCAGGATATACTGAAGGATACCAAAGTGAAAATGGTGGACACCACATTGGAAAGGCAGGATTCCTTGGTGAAACTGGAGGATACCCCGGAAATACTAAAGGATATCATAGAGAAAATGGTGGAAACCACATTGGAAAGGCAGGATTCCATGGTGAAACTGAAGGATACCCTAGAAGAACTGGTGGAGGGTACCTTGCTAAAACTGGTGAACACCACATTGGCACAGAAGGATACACCAGTGGGTTTGGAGTATATTCTACTAGAAATGGTGAATACCACACTGGTAGTGGAGTGTACTCGGGTAGACCTGGAGGGTACACTGGTGAGATTGGAAAATATCCTGGAGGATCATTGTCTGGAAGATTCCCTCCAGAAACTTTAGGATATTCTTCTGGAGGATTACCTGGAGATACAAGTGGATACTCATCTAGAGGATATCTTGGAAGAACTGGCAGATACCCCCCTACAGGTTATCTTGAAGGAACTGGAAGGTTCTCTGGTGGACCAGGTGACGGCTATATATCTGGAAGGTACTCTGACAGAACTGGAAAGTACAGTGAATCACCGACTCACGGTTATCAATCAAACCCGAGACCTAATGGAGAATATTGGCCAGTTCTAGCGCGTGATGCGAACCACTTCCAAAGGCATTCAGGAACTGAGGAGAAGAATTCATCTGCCAGTGCACAGCTCATAACGTCCTCAAAAAATGCCCGTGCCAATCCTGAAAATCAAGAAAAATCAAAAGAAATCCGGCCACCATCGAAAAATCTTGTAAGTAAAGTTGGTCGAACTGAAATACTAACGAATTCCAAAGATGAAATTCAAAGAATTAAAGAAATGTTGGCCCATTTGGAAAGTAATCACGAGGATTTAAGCGAGGAAAATGCAGAAAAGGAAAGTCCCACCAATGCGAGTGAGGATACATCTGAAGATGGAGATTCTGATGGCGGATCACCATTTAATTTCAAGGGTGAAGGCTTTTATGGAAATCAGGAGATGCGACCATTGGATGGAAATTTGAACGGAATAGCATCTCTAAATGAGATTGACTTTAAAAGGACCAAACAATTAGACGGGTATGTGGATAATTTTGGACAAGAGGAACATCCAGATCAATCGGAAGACGCCGACTATGAGGACAACGCTGAACTTGTGGAATCTACTCGTATCAAAAAATTGCCACCGCGTCTAACTAAAGGAGGCCGACTCATTGATTCAGAACGTCCACCAATGATGTTCTTACCTGTCCTGCTCCCCTTTATTTCTAGTCCACCCCTGGACCCTCGTCGCCCTTTTGGAAATTACCAACTTCTTGAGAAATCTCTGCAACGCCTTGGAAATCTCAGTCCTGGAATACCTTATACCTCGCTTATTCCTGGGTGGAATAATCCTTACTTCCCATCGCACCAGAATGGACATTCGGGATATGCTGTCCGTCAAAAGGCTGTTGACGCAAATGATGAATACTATGGAAGTGATAACGCTGAAGAAGATGATTTCACCGGTGAAGATGACAGTTTCAACAATGAAGAAGACAACACTGCCGCTGATGACATATCACATGCATTTCCTGGTTCTATGAAATATGAAATATCAGACGTTGAACAGTCAGGGGCAAGATCGCGCAGGCAACCTTTACCAACTGACTCGCACTGGTTAAATAGAAGAGGATTTTCAGAAAAACGGAATATAAGGGTCAGAAATCCTTATCTCGGAGGCTTTCTACCTGAAGAAGTAGACACAATCGGTAGTCCCAATCCGTTCAGGTCAGCGAGGTTTATTCCAGGTTTACACATTCGACCAGGAATGATGGCGGTGCCTCCAGAAATGGCCCAGTCAGGTTCACCAGGGCTGTTATTAGGCATAACCGGAGGTGGAATGTCAGGCTCAGCGCCATTTGGATTTCATCAGCAACGTTCATACGAAGCACCATCTTTCATGTGAGGAGTGGTTATTCGTCATCGTCGTTCCACTTCAAGACGTCCAATAATGGCCAACCTGTGGCCACAACTTGGACAAATTGCCAACATGGACAAAGAAGCATCATTCACAAAAAGAACTTTTTAAAATAAAACATCATTACTTACTGAATGCACCTACATTTACACCTTTTCATTGTGAAATCCTCCTACCAGAAAGCTGCGTAGTTCGTTGTTGAACAACTCATTTTGAGGAAGTTATGGACTGTGCCAACATGGACGCATCAGTCTCCGATTTCCATAACACTTTTGGCAAAACGTAGGAATGAACGCGAGAGAGATGAAAACTGATTGAAATTCTCAAGCCCTTTGTTATAGAAATTTCCAATTCTATTAGGTGACCAGTTGCATTGTCCTTCGGCGAGAAAACCGATTTACACAGATTTTCAGAGAGAAACGTGGAGGTTTCACCCAATTACATCAAAGTAGCTCGCCCGCATGAAAAGCTATTGAAAATGAATTTCACGGTTCAACACTTCAGTTTCTCCTCATCTTTACTGGATTTTGGAGAAACGCCGGTCGCCAACATCAAGATGATGAGGGTACGAAATTGATGTAAGTAGGTTTGGATGACTTTCCATTGCCGTTTTTCCAGGACCTAAATAAGCGCAAATCATTCAATGGCCAGCAGGTTTATCGTTGTTATTACGCAATAACGTAGGTATGGTTTTTTTTTTTTTTTTTTTTTTTTTTCCAGGAATTAAAATTGTATTGCAAGGGCGTTTATTGAATACTGTTTTGAACATGCTATTCGTGAGTAGTTTAAAACTGAACCTATATGAGGAGAATGACTTTGATTTTAAGAGAAATTGATGACGTTTGTTACGCTGCAGAGAAGTCGTCCCGAAAAACAAAAAACTGCAACTATGGATGACTTTGTTGTGACGTAAACGGAATCATAGAAGAAATGGGTGAAAATGTGTCTTATGGAAGAGGATTTTTTTGAAATTATGAGGGAACTAGCCGTGTGGGTATCATATTCCACCAAATTTAGGACGCTAATCGATGAATAATAGAGAAGAATAATAGAGCTCAGCGGAAGCTATCAACGTGGTCGCAATCGTACAACAAAGATCTGAAAATTAGTTTTACTATAGTACGTATTTGCGATTTTTTGTAGAAGACGCCCGATTTACTAGGCGGTTTCTGATCTGGCTGACTGCTTGGGTGGTTCAATGTAGAATTTTAAACACCCGTTTCTCAAAATGTTCAATAGGTAATTATTTTTAAAAACAAAAATGTATAAAACAATGCCAACCTTGTTTCGCCGGAAGGATAGTGCTGTTTCAAGTCATGATACCCTTAACAAGACATCTTGTCTATTTCGTGAAGAGAGCGGAGGCCTGTTTAAACCTGGAGGTCGCTCTATCAATAGGAAGGCGCCTTCGAACGAGCCGTATCCTTTTACAGAAGTGAATCGGAGCGAGGACTCGAGAATGCTGAAGAGTCAAAGAAAACATTGTTGCGGACTCGTTTGCCAACTCATCTTCTCCAGCCTTCTCAAATGGGCGACCTTCGACCACGGCCAATAGCAGCGGCGCCAGGAGGAAACTGAAAATTCAGGACCCTTTGGGTAGTGAATGAATGAACGAATGAAGATCATGTTTATTTACATCATAGATCAACAATGTAGCATAACATGGTACGCTTTGGTCGAAGGCTGTCAGAGGAGGCTCCGCTTTATTCAATGGAATTACTTAAGTACATTATTTCTTCTCCTCTTCTGATTGAAATAAGAAATTAAAATATAAAAACAGAAATTCAAGATCCAGAAACGCAGATCTTTGGACAAGTATCGATTAAAATTTTTTCTGCTGATTATGATTGAATTAGAAACCAGGAAATTTCTATATTGTAGGCCTCGCGGTAGCAGAACCAGAATTCAGGACTTCAATCAGGTCTGCTCGAGTCATGACCAAAGCTCTGCCGAAACATCTGATCCGTAAGTATCCCAAAATTGGACACAGAAAATACCCCGTTGTTTCATCCGCGCAGAGGTCGCTCTGGGAGCAAGGATTGATTCTATCTCGGATCCGAAGCTGCCAGTTGAGATTCAGAAGTTCCCCACTGCATTCCATGACAACCACAGGTTCGTACTGCAATGAGGGCTTGATACGATGGTTCTGATGAGGTCCTGACGGGGTTGAGGAAGCATTTTGAGGTCATTTCTCCGAATCAAGAAAGCGAGTGAATATTTTAACCAGTCTCAGCCAACTGCCCACCTTGCAGCAATAAGGCGAGCAGCAGGCAAGGCTGTATGTGCAGTAATATTGTTGTACGATTTTGGGGTGTGGTTGGATCTTTCGAGCACGTGTTGCTCGAAATGTGGTCCCGGATTTCCCACCCCTCGAATTAATAGCAGTGGACTGTATTTTAGGGTACGATTGAAGGTTATTACCCTACAATAATTTGGAGATGGTAGAGTACGAAAATTTCCTACCTTATCGAACTTGGAGTCTCGATGATGGGGCGCCCCGTAGTTTCTCCTCACGACGAATTGATGTCGGAAGCCCGAGACTTTACCCGTCCCGACACTCCCGATCGAACGTTGTACGAAATTAAACGATATATATAAATATATTTGACAAAAGGATTGTTCGAAAATTGTACGATTTTTACCGATTAGCTCGATTACCGCTCGCTCAACGACGACGACTTCTTCGAACAGCGGTGAGCGCCAGTTGAGCCTTCCATGGTTACCAACTTCCCGTCGCTAAATTTACCTACCATCTCCAATATCTAGGTGTAGGAAGTTGAATTAATTGGAAGCTATTAAACAATTGTGGAACCCGCCATCTGGGAGCCTGAGTACCCTTGCAAGATAGTCCACATTCCTTCAAATAATGCTGTTTTGTGTGCAACAAACATTTCTGAAGAGATCATTCCTAACCCAGCCTTCTTCTAGGTCTTCTGAACGAGCTGCAGATGATCCCAATAAGGTTATAATCGATTTCTAAAATGAATATTTGCCGTCCTTCTTTTCAAATTCAGCGTTGAATGCTGAGAACTGCAAGGAATGTCAAACCTAAAGCTTCCCCAGCTATTCTTCCCATATAGTTAAAAATCGATTTGAGCTTTCAAAAATCAATTAATTGTTGACAAAAATCGATTTACATTGATTGGTAGGTCAATGTAGGTCGAGTTTCTTGTGCAAATCAAAAATCGATTGCTATTCCTATCTAGAATTGAATCAAAGATCCAACAACCTCGAAGTTTTTCTCTTCACAAAGTTATGGACAATCAAGAACTCAAGTTATCAATTATCCTTTTTTTGTAATCAACTGTGTAAACAGGAAGTAGAGCTGCGGCATCAATGCCGATGATTTGTAACCTAACTTTTACTTGCGTTGTTTTGTAAATTTTCCAGTTATTTCAGAGGTTTGTTTCTTTAATTTGTGATTTTAATTTCTTCAATAAGTAGTGAAATTTAGATTTTTTCCAATTTGGACGAGATGCCCATTTGTGTGGATAACTTTACTTGGAATAAAAGCTGACTTTTTCAATATGATTAATTCGAAGGGATGAATTCTTTGGAAAATATTCAAGTTTTTTTTTCTTTTTTTTAATGTTTGATAATTGAATTGTCTTTCAATTGATGTGGGTGTAATATAATTTTATATCATTCTTTTGTAGCTCTGCAAAATATTATGAAATCTATAATTTCTTTGCCAATAGGGAGCCCGTGAAGTAAACTGTTACACGACGACATTCGGTCCCGATCTGATTTAAATCGAATCGGGGGTATCCCGCCCTTGAGGACCTGATGTATACTGGAGCACAGAGGGAAAAAAATCATCTAAGCATCTGGGAGAGCGGGAGTCACGATGGTTTCAAACCCCGACAGTCACGCGGGGAAACGCTTGCATAAAAGACCCATACTACGTGATGAGTTCCCCCTGTACTGCCTTTGATCCGATCCGGTTTGTGGGAACAACGATCGACAGTGTGATCGTTGCGACATCTTCCCTAAACACCTGATCTCATGAGGGTGGCATTGAATTTAAGAAAGGAGTATTTTAGAATGGAAAGGGAGTCGTCAACTTATCTTGTCAACGGTTGATGAGGAAACCAACGTTACACCTACGCTATACCTATCTACCTGTAATGGACTATGGACACCTGAAAATCAGCACCCTATTTAGCCCAGTATACCGCTCCAGCGGCAACTTTGCGAACTAGAATATTCGAATCTCCCCCGCTGATCACAAGGGGAATAGGTCCTAATTTAACTATCACTGAAGGGAATATAACTATTATTTTAGTCGAGTCCGCTCATTAATGTTGCCCTTTCCCAAAGAACCCCCCTCATCTTGAGACTGAATTGAGGGGAGAGAGTTCTTTGGAATTGCTGAATATCCGATTTTGAGTTTCTTCTGTTTGTTATTTATACACATTCATATAGAGGCCAAACTCCGAATCTGGCAATACCGTTGAAGAGCCCTTTGAATTCCATATTTTCCTTGTACCGAATTGAAATTTTCAGGCAGGCCTAGTTACGAAATAAATCAATCTGGGGATTTTTGGGGTTTCTGCGAGACCATTTTACAGTTTAAAAAAACGAAAACGACTGGAGTTTCTAATGAGCCCACACGAAGACCCCCAGATCTTTTTGGTGGTGAGCTTCATTGCAACTGGAAAACAGTTGTCCAGAACAGAAACAGTCGCCACAAAAATCTGCAAATTCTTACACACGGGTTGGTTATTCCTCGAATGGGGGAAACAGTGGGTCTGGCGGGTCCCAGACCCATTCCAATCGATTCAGGGTCCAAAATTTAGTGGAATATGATACCCCACACGCCTAGGCACCAGAAATCCTGACACATACAAAATGGGTGGATACATACCCATTTTGACCCATAACTTCTTCCGGTAGGTGCCAATCGTTCTGGGACCCGTTTCATTGGATTCAGCGTCCAAAATTTAGTGGAAAATGACACCCTACTCGCCTAGATCGCCCAAAATCTCGAAAATCCATTTTTCAAAAAACACATTTTGACCCCTCTCCCCCCCCCCCCCCCCCAAATTTGGTCCGATCGGGCTGAAAAGTTTCGAGGACCCGTCTCGGCCGGGAACAGACCCCTGACCCAAATTTCAGATTTTCAGAAAATGTTCTACTACCAAAAACGGCGTGGACAATGGACGGCGGACGGCGGACGGACATTGATCTTTTTTGATCAGGACATCATGAAACGTCCAGAAAAAAAATTTGAGCCGAATCGGAGAGGTTGACCATTATCATGAAAACATAGGTTGATTATTCAAGGAATAACCAACCAAAAGAATGAACACCAATATGGGGCTCTACAATATCGCCTCAACAAATGTGAATGAAATTATATTCGTTTTCAATAAATCTGTTGCTGGGAAAAATGGGATCTGGGTAATTTCTTTTTTCAAAATATTATGTTAGGTACTTTAAAAAAGTCTTTACAATTTTCCAGTAGGAAAATGTCAATATGAAGATAGGTCTTACAGAACATCGTGTTACGAGGTATATTTAGGACCAGTAACATCACGGAAAAAATTGAATAACTTGACTGTAATGGGTACTACGAGAAGATAAGAAATATAAAGCACATTGACAGGAAAAAAATTTTTCATGAGGGTAGATTGGCGAATTCCGCATGTTTGTGTCTTTGCAAACTCTTGACCAGCGACCACTTTTATCTCAGTCAACCCACTCACGAAAGTCAACCCACCCTGTCAACACCTAGCACATTCAAAATCCACTATCACAATCAAAAAAGTCATCACAAGTGACAGAGGAAAGTTTGACAGCCACGTTTGATACTGCCACGATAAGATGAGCACAAGGGAAGACTTCAAAAGTAGCCAGCCAGAGCGCACTGCAAAGACAAGGGGTGGAAGGGGCTAACTTGAGTACTGAACGTCATGGACTCGTCTTCTATTGAATTATGTTGTCATCACCCCCCCCCCCCCCACTCCTATTTAGCTGAGATGGCCCAGCCATGTTATTAATATTTCTTCAATCTAAATATGTAAAACTCACTTGACTAACATATCCGAGAACATTGTATTTTATTATTAGTTGTTGTAAATTCATCATAGCGGGATGAGATGATTAGAGGGAAATTTTTTGACGGATTTACTACAACACCCTCTCCCCACCTTATAATCAAAATTAATAGGAGTGCCCTTGGGATATTAGTTTGAGCCTCATTAATGGTACAAGGGATGCGAGATTATTCTAAAACCAGCTTTACAAGGAAATTCCGGTCATCCTTGATGTACGTTCCCTTTCTCTTGGGAGTCGCAAGAGTTGCGCAATGACGGTAACGCGATGCACGCACTAAAATCCATCCTGTCGTTCTCCATTCGACTGCTCTGTCCACTCAACTTTTGTTCCCTCTAATCCAATCAGTTTCTATTATCATACTCGTTTTCATCCGCATGAATGACTGACGGTATCAAAGGATCTAATTGAAAGGGTTGGGACCCTGCCACCTGCGTGAGAGCGATAACCGAGTTACCTTGAGCAGAAATCAAGGTGGCGTTGGAATTACTCGTAGGTAGTTCACCTTTCTCTTCTCACTTCTGACTCACTCTGAACTAACTCTATTTGTGTTATCGTTTATCAAGATAAGATTGTACCTGGACGTTCGCTCCTCATTCCGATCCTATGATACTCGTCTTAAGAACTCATAAACAACTATTATAGAACTATTTTACGATTTAAAGCACATTTATCCTCTATGTAGCAATGGCTCCCTCTGAAAACCATAATATTTCAAGGGCTCATTTATCCCTAATTGAACTGAATAAATGTAAAATTACGTATTATCTTAATTTGTTCAGATTTCAATCTGAACATTTCATCGAGTTTTTCACACAGTACGCAATTTTACCCATGATTTCGGATTATTTAATTTTTTAGTCAAGGTTTTGTCATAGATGGTTGGCAACCTTGGCTCAGATATTACAAAAAAACTCAGCAGAACCAGTAAGGTTGTAGGAATAAATAGGTATGTTCTTGAATTTCTCAAATCGGTTCAGTAGTTCTAGAAAAACGTGTCAAAAAGTACAATTTTCCAGGAGAGCTCTTCTAATTCAAAGAAGGCGGTCAAACTTGCCCTTTAGAACACTTTCTTCGTCCATGGAATTTGACTTCCATCTTCTCCCATCTTACTGCATAGCCCTACAGCCCGAAGTGTGCCTTTGCCTTGGTTTCCATGACAACATTTTCCCAGTCTTCTCTGCACAGCGCTCTCGTTCTCCAGTTTGTCATACCAAGGGCCGCCAAGTCCTTCTCAACATCCAGGATCCTATGTTTCCTGGTGCCTTACAAAGTTCCAAGCAGAGCCCTTTTTGGCATTCGTAGCTAAGTGTCCCAACCATTCAATTCTTCAACCTCCTATAAAGCAGACAATCTCGCCGGATTTATATAGCTCATACAACTCGCTGTTCTCTCCTATCACAGGTCCGTAAGTTTTCCGAAAAATCTTTCTCTCAAAAACTCAAAGTATTTATTGTGGAGGTACAAAGGGTCCTTGTTTCTTCCGAATATGCTATTTTCTCCCATAACCCATTGATAAAGAAGAAGAAGAAGAAGAAAAGGTTTATTATCAAAAAATTTGATAAGAATTCTTGGCGGCCTTTTCGAACACGGCAAATTTTCCGTGTGTTTTCAGGTGTTTTTGTTTTTCTCCACGGTTTTTGTGGTTATCTGCAATGCCTCGTTTCGGGACGGTTTTCAATAAGAGGAAAGGTGTAGGTGGGAGGCCCACATAATCTGAATATCCGTAATTATTGACCAAGGTTCCCGTCGTTGACACAGTCACTCCTGCAAACTCTCAATATCCACCAACGTCAAGCGACGTTCCCGTCGTGAGTGCTCCTGAAACTTCGTATAGAGAATGAAGTCTTTGGAAAAAAAACTATAAAAGAGCTCGACAAAAAGGGAGCCAGGCGCTGCAGAAGCTGGAGGAGAATGGATGCTGCTGATGCTCATACAGCAGGTGGTCATTGACAACGTCGCACATTTTTGCTCGTAACTCTGGTTCTACTGCTCCGAATTAATTTTTAAGAGTGCAATACATTCTTGTGATGTTTCTGAATTTAAATAAGAAAATTAAAAACTCAAAAATTCGGATTTTTAAGTTGCATTGCCTTTGTTAGTAGCTTTCTTTACTTTCATAGCTAGTGATACAAATAATATTTGCATCATATTTCAAGTTCACAGACTAAGTCACGAGCCTATAATCATTTTCAAACAAATATCTCATACTGCCACGTGTCATAAAACCATTGAGGCCTTGCCCTAGAGATTATTTTATTGAATTGCACCAGGAGCAAATTGAAGGTTAGGCGCCAGTGGAGACACCTTATTTTGAAATAAAATCTGCTGCCGGGGGTAGGGATTTTGATAGTACTGTTGATTTTTCGGCGCCTCTTCATCGTGAAACGCACTTAAAATGATTGAGTCGCCACGTTCGGTGGGTTCAGAAGAGACGAACGAATTGTTCTGGTGCACATACATGGCCGGCCACACGCCCATGTCCGCTTGAGCCGCGATTACTTGAGCAGACAAAGCATCGACTTTTTGTCGGGCAGTGAACATGAGCTGATCGTGAGCCGAGAGCTGCAGATGAACTGTGTGAGATTCGAGGGCCTTGGCTGCCGCCACTCGCTGAGATTCCTGTTAGGAGAAGACACATCAGTGGTTCTTTTTTAAACAAAATAGTTCAATATTATATTTTATCATGTAACTAGTTTTAATTGGGGCTGTTACTACCGATTCAAGCCTACACTCTCACTGTTTATGCCTACTTCAGCACTGGGCCTCTTCCTCTCGCTGTCTTTAGGTGAAGAGCGCATGCGCGTGAACTCTACCATGGAAACACGCCCCTAGTGTACTTGTTTTTAAAAGCCTCTTCTCCCTTGCTCCCTATGCATAATAGCAACTAATAATAACAAATAATAACTTGCTTCACTTAACTTGTGTGGAAATAGCCTTAAATTTACTCTCATATGAATCAAGTTATAACATATACCCACCAAAAAATTGTCCCTGTTTTTTGGTGTTAATCCAATCATTCCTGACGTAATCAGGTACTACCCGGGGATTCAGAGGTGTCCCCGTCATCACATACGGCAATATTTCTCAATTTGACCTAATTCACCATTAATTTAATAATAATAAGTTATAGGTTATTTATTAATAATTTAATTTATTAATTTTCATTAATTTGAACTAATTCACTTGTCAGAGCACCTAATCTAACTCGCAAGAGATAACCGCATACTGCAGCTTTGACATAACTGCGAATACAGGTAAATGAATAAACATTTAACAAAAGTACTGTAACACCCCTGTTAATTCCACCAATCTAGTGTGTTGGGGGGGGGGGGGGGGGGGGGTTATAAATCCAGGAAAGGAATAAACGATAACTTTGGGGGTGAGTATTTGTCATGCAGATTAGAATGTGAATTGACTAAAGCTTTATTATAGGAAATTGACATTTATTATAGACAGGAAATTATTTAGAAGAAGGTGCAAAGAAGGTGAAGTAATGCTGTAAGTGAATAAAAGTTACAAAGAAAGGACGTTGAATTGACCGTTAATGATAATTTACAGCTGGGTATTAGCTGGAAGCTTGTATTGGCTATGGGTAAAAATGGTTGTTTAGTTTTTTAGAAAACTTTGTTGGTTGATCAAGGATGAGATTTAGTTTGTAGAGAATTTTGGTTGACTGAAATGAAGCTTCATGAGGAAACTTGGTCTTTTCAGGTTGGCGGATTTTATCACTATTGATATTGACATGGTACCATGTAGTCACAATGAGCGGAACATGTGCCTTAATGTCAGTGTTATGGTACACTTGTCCCTTCCCAGTTTTCCAACTTTTCCAAAGTTTTGCCCAATAATTCACTTACCCGATTCATGCACTTTTGTTCCCACACAAACATCCATCTATAAACTTGATAAAAACAAGAACTACATTGGCAATTTCTATAATATATAAATTATATTGAATTATCCCTAGGTGATCAAATGTAGCATTCCATATAATAATGAAAACACTATTCAAAGAACAGAAATCATGCCGAGCCAAACAGTTTTTGTACCCCACTGGTACACTCCTCCTAGAAACTGTGAAGTGCACTGTGGTTGTAGAGATCACCGTTGCATGGCAGTTGCAAGCAGTCAATACCGCTAGTGCAGCGAAGAGAAGCGCATTCTGGTAGCCACAGTACATAGAACTATTTATATTTAGGCGGAGGTAAGCCTCGAATCGTAGCCCTACCAAAAACAAAGGCTGTATACTGTTGAAAAAGGTTGTTTGACGGGGTTTTGAATGGGTTTTTGAGATTTAAGGTTGCCTCTGAGTGCGAGGGTATCTTTTTCAATCAAACATTGGACAATTATTGCCAAGAGAGTGAAAAAAGGTTGCAAAGGAAAAAAAAAAAAACAGCTTGAAATCCCAAATGCAGACTTCCTGAAAGAAACATGGCCCTTAAGTGTGATTGGGAGCACCCGAAGGTTCTGTAAATAAAGAGTTTTCTCCTATCTACCTGTAGTTCTGCACTCAGTTTTCTGACTCGACCCGCAGCATTCTCCAACTGCTGATCAGCTGCTGACACGAGATCCTGAAGACGTTTCACTTCCGTCGCTTCTTTCCTCACCTGATAAATAAAACTTCAGTTCAGGCCTCAAGGTATCCAGTCCGCACTGCCGTTTGAAGCAATAACGCCTTATCTCCAAAAAACCACGTATTTCAGAAATTGCTTATCAAGTTTTCCATAGAAATCAGGCCGTAGTTTTTTTTTAAATTTGTTGTATTGAACCCTTTTTTGAGGCTCATGAATAATGCTCAAGTCATTAAAATTATTGAGAAAAAATCTATTTTCTAACCAAAAACGAATTTTTTAAGAAGGGGAAATCAAATCGAATCGATTCTTTGGCCATGTTTTTCAAGCTGAAACGCCTTTACTCACATGTAAGGTTGCCACCTTCAAAAACAAGAGGGTCCTTATACGCCTTATTTCAATTTTAGCTGAGGTAAGGCGTTTCACCGACAAAAATATCCAGGAATAAACGTCAGTTTGAGGCGTTTTTTGAACAGAATTAAGGCTTTTCACCTCCCAATTCAACGATTTTTCAATTTTGAGGTTTGGAATGACCCTCACTTTTACATAGAATTTCAAAATTTGGACATAATTATCGAAAAGAGTTTATCAAAAATTTGGGGGGGGGGGGGGGTGAAAATCTTATTGGTTGGTTATTCCTCGAATAATCAACCTATGTTTTTTTGTCAACATTGGAGGTAAGGGTTTTTGTTCCTAACGCCAGGTTCTAAACTGATTTTATCCCACCGTCAGTGCTCAAGGCTCTTTTTCAGAAGTAGTTACTCTATTCTGAAGCTACCCATTTCCACTTAGGTACAATGCATTCTGCACTTTCCGTGTAAGTCGCAATAAATGCACTGCTCCAAAACGAAATACGAAGCGACCTCACCACCAACGCCGGCGCGTGTTGCGGGCCTTAGTATTCATCTACCAAACATGGCTGAATCCGAACGGGTACCGGCACTAGCAATGCGAACTTACGGAGTTTTCCGCTTCATAAATCTGCTGCAACATTGTCTGCATCTGAACTTGTCGATTACTCAATTCAATTTGCTCAACTGAGCTCCGCTGAGCTCGTCCAATGTGATAATCTTCAAGTTTCCTCGTATTTTCTGATGAACCCTGATGAACAGAAATACGAGAAAGATAGGTCATTTTCTCGACATTTAGCATCGTTATTACAGTTTTAACCCCTTGAGAATAGATTCGTTTTCAACTGGACCAGAATAACTGTACCTTAGAACATGATTTCCTCTTTTTTCAATGATGACGTGGTCATTAGGTAAATTTTCACCACCTGTTCAATAAAATCTGATGTCCCTTATAGTGGACATCAATTCTAAGCTGACCCGCATTTTTGTCACCTCCCAAGCTACAATCTACCTAATAATCTCGTCAGTAGAGTAATCAGAACACTTAGAAATGAGCACATACCAAGTTTAGGCGAGATCTTCTGAAATTATCCGTTAAATATCTTCCCCACGCTGAGTAATCTGTTCGATAAACCAATAATCTTCGTTATGGGAAGGATAATTATGTTAAACAAATTCAAATGCTTAATAAACAATGTGAGCAAAAGAGTAGCTTTAAATATTACTGAAAATAATTGAAATTTAACGTTTTGCAATCAATTCAAAATTAATTATTTCTACTTGAAATGTGCTCGCGCGATACTTGATGGTTGGATTGAATAACAAACTTGGGGCAAATGTGACACCGCGGAAGTAAAAACAAAAATTACCATTTTAACAGCTCCATTCGGGATTGATTGGAAAAGTATAAAAAAAGCCAATAAAATTGCTGATCATGAAAGAACGTTATCAGAAGTTATACCTACACCAGATTTGTAGTAGGCTTGTTACTACTTTTGTGCTGTTCTCACTATGAATCTACGCAGAAATAGGCTGATACGATGATAGTTCTTTCGTAACAGTTAATAGCAGTTATACAATTTTAAGAACCATGGAACTTACAGCATATCAAAACCGCATAAATGATGATTCGCATCGAATATACACCTCGATTTTATCGCATCCACCGTAGTGGTGTGTAAACGACATGAATATTAAATTTAAAGTGAGCCACAGGCGTGCCAAAAAGACAGCACAGTATTATATTAGTCGAAAAATATAGAATTGAACCAGTTCAGCAAAATGAATGCTTTACCTCCTCTACATTACTTCCATTCAGAAATGTATGATAGTTGCCATGATAATTATTTTCATGGTTTTTTCCAAGCACAGAGTTTATAAACATGTTGGACGTGCACTAAACCTACCTGAAAAGTGAGTGGAAGGTAAATGACGGTAAGGTTGATGACGAGTGTGGTCTTCGGTAAATTATCAAGTTTACGAACGAAATAATGCAGGAACGGTTAGTGGCCATGGCTTTTCAGATGGCAGGCGTAAAACATGGTCCAGAGATGGACGCACTGCTCTAACTGGGATGAGCAGCCCCTCAGTAGCATTCAGGACAAAAAGAAACTAAGGTAGAAATCCCCTCAAGTTCGCCCTCGTCTCGCAAAATTTTGCTATAAAGTGGTGAGAAAAAATAAATTTTCCATTGACACTCCGAATTTATACATTCGGGAATAAAATGGAGTAAAATACGAAAGTTAAGACCTTGAGGCCCATGATTTAAAGACATTGTATGATTGCAGTTTGTTCTTTGTCACGCAAAACAACGAATTTCAGAAAAGTACATTGCCTTAAGTTCCTTCAGCAATATTATTGTTTCTGATTTCCGTAAAACCCCGGTTTTTAATCATGGTTTTCTAGTGAAGTATGAAACGTTGAGGTAAAAATAACGTTAATCACAGCCTACCTAAAATAATTTGTAATATCCTGGTTTCAATGTTCGATCTCTCTCAAAATTCCTATTTTTCCGCTTATAAGCTCCCTCAAGAATGTATGATTGTCCAAAGTTTGTACTTTTGAATGAGTTTTAGACTGAGATATACTTATTTATACTTACCATGTTCGTACAAATAAAAATTTAAGATTGATATCGAATATTAAAACCGGGACATTACAGACAATTCACGGAAACCGACAGGACAGCCAAACAAATGGTCTAAAACGGAGCTGTCCCAGCCAAAACGGGACGTATGGCCAACTATAACTGCTAGTTTTCAAGGTTATAAAACTGTTGGGATTGTGAACTGAATATGGAAAAAAACAATAGTCCAATAGGTTTTGTCCAAATAGGAAATAGGTGCTGCAAAAAGATCCTCTTGTTATATGACAATTTTCTTTTTTCCCACCTGATGATTAAAAGATGTTGATCCAAAATAGAACAACGTGGAAATGGCTAACTTGTGAACCAAGAAAACTTACATTTAAGATGAAGACCCTACTCATGTACAGACACGCAATAAAAATGACAGTGATATCAGAAAAATAAGCGAACTGTACTTTGTTACGCAGTGACACTAATATAACCCATATAACCAGTTCAGGGGCCTATTCCTAGAAACTTCACTCCACGCTTTGCGACTCTTCATTTCATACTCTTCACATTGAAATTATGAAGAGTAGGAGTACCTCCTGTTCCTAGAAACCATTCACTCCAACTTTCTTGTTCTACTCGAAATGTAGAGTGAGTTGTTGTTGTGTATCTATTTTGTTGTAACCTTCCACGCGCATAGGACACCTAAACGAGACAAACTCAAGACTTCTACCACATAATAATTATATTCTAAGTATAAATTATCTCCTAAATGATATTTGGAAAGTACTCAACTAATTGGCAAAGTCATTGGATACTCTACAAAAAATGGACGAATCCTCATTTGAAACCCACAGTATTGACTCTTCATATGACTGTGAAGAGTTTCTTGGAACAGAACCCTATTAGAACACCAAAAACTCTGCAAACCTTGACTCTTCAATTCACTCTACATCTTCATAACGCTCTGCACTTTCTAGGAACAAAACGTTTTTTTAGAGTGGGGAGTTCGCATATTCAGAGTGGAGAGTGAGGGAGTGAAGAGTTTCTAGGAATAAACCCCTGGTAACCGCTCTCGGTAGGTACAATTTTGGCCACCAGGCAGAGCTAGCACTGCTCAAGAGAGAGACTCAGCACCCCTGTTGGCGATTTCTCCAACGAGTCGCCTTTTTGCTTATTCCTCTCGTTTTTTCAGTTCTTATCTTATCTCAACAAGAGAAAACAGTGGCCTTTTATCAACAAATTTCTCTAAGGCATAAACAAAACTAATTTAATCAATTTGAGTGACGAACAATACTGCAGTGCTTGTTGATTATTTGGGTGTCGAGGATTCGTGAGTTAACGTAATTTTCATTGTTTCTCAACCGTATTACGAACTATGGAGAAGTAGGTTTTGAAAAGTAAAACAAAGTTGCAGTTGTTGGCACAAAGCCCTTTTAGGATTTAAAAATAAGACGATTAATGATGGTAAGTACAAATACGAGGGTGTCTACCTGAATAATTAGCATTTATTCGGACAAATAGAACTGATGAATAAGAACATGGGTAACGATGAATCACCCGCGCCTGCTGTCAAACGAAGGAAAATTGTTGCGAAAAAACGAAGCTCAGACGCTCAGCCTGCTCACCCACAACCAAGCACGAGCTCGTCATTCGTTTCGTTTGAAAGTAAGTGAAGCTCTTGTGCTTGAAAATGTTTGGGACTGTAATCAGTTCTATTCAGCGCCTGTGAGAGAACACTGAGTACCTGATCTGTTTTCCTTTAGGGCCAACGGAAGGGACGCCGGTGTGTATGAAGAAGGTAAAACGCGCTGGCCCTTATTTGCTCGGACCGGCTGGCAACTCACCAGTCAAAAGTATCGTCCAGTGTTTGGCACGTTTACAAGGCACAGCTGACTTCTACACGTTGAAAGTGAGTAACTGACAATGAAATGCCAGTGCTGGACCAGCGATTGTCATCTTCGCTGGTTTGCTGTCTGAAGGAGTGTGTGACTCATGTCATGTGGAGGTGCTCAATCCCACTTTCACATTAGGTAGATTAGATTAGATTAATTACACAGGGGTAGAGGGGACGTCCATCATCGTGCCCGCCCCCCGCACTTAGACCTAGTGGCGCATCGTGCTAACCCCTGGAGCTCATCTTGGCCGAAGCTCCGTGTTCCCGACTAGGTCCAGCAGAGCTCCGACCAGGTTCTCCTGGTTGAGGAAGTCCCCTCGGTCCAAAGTCCCGAAGGTTCTGAAACGCCTGTGTTCCAGGGCAGGACAATTGAAGACGATGTGAGACGCTGTCTCCTCGTCCTCGCCACAGAATCTGCAGGCAGGGGTACCATTGCGCACCCCAATCCTGCAGAGATGCCTCCTGAAGTCCCCGTGTCCTGTAAATAAGCCAACGGTGAGTCTCAGGGAAGCTCTATTAAGGTTAAGGCATCTCGTGACCAGGACCAGTCATCATAATATGACCGTGTTCTTGCCGCGGCGTCGCTCCCAGCGCTTCTGGTGCTGGGAGCGAACCCAGTTTGCCACCCATCCCGATAGTAGGGTGCTGGAGATTCCTAGGCATGGTTCAGGTCCCGTAAAGACAGTCCCCGACCCACGCCTAGCCAGAGCGTCAGCTCGGTCATTACCCTCAACCCCTGAGTGGCCCATGTGAGGACAACCTTGTTCGTTCCACTCAGTAGTTGGAGGGCTTCCCAGCACTCAAGCACCAGCCTCGAGTCAGAGCTCGATCCCATTTAGGCCTTGAGTGCTGCTTGGCTGTCAGAGAAGATGTGGATCCGCCTACCTCGGTAGGCCCTCCTCATGTTCTCCTCATGTTCTCCTTTATTGCGAGCAGCTCAGCCTGGTATACTGTGACCCAGCTACCAAGGGAGAGCGAGAGCTCCCATTCTGGCGCCGGGCCGAACACCCCCAGGCCAGATCCGTTTCCCATCTTGGACCCATCCGTGTACCATACCAGATCCCCTGGCAGCACCCCCGGGGGTCCCTTGGTCCAGGCTCCTCTCCCTGGGTTCACATTAGGTAGGTAGGTACCCTAGTTTGACCTATATCCACTTCCGGTGGACACCAATCGGTCCGGGACCCATCCCAATGGATTCAACGTCCAAAATTTAGCAGAAAATGGTACCCCACACGCCTAGTTTCCAAAAAGTCTCTAAAAACGAGTTTCAAAACGCCGCACATTTCTCTACAATAGTTGGTTGTTCCTTGGAGCATGATTATGGGGGAAACAATTAAGGTTGGAGTGTCCCAGACTCGTTATAATCGTCTCAACGTCAAACATTCAGTGGGATACGATACCCCACACGCCTAATTTCCGAAAAGTCTCGAAAATGTGTGTCAAAAAAGCATTTTCACCAGTACCCTACCCGAATTTGGTTCGATCTGGCTGAAAATTTGTGGGAACCGACGAGAGTCAGACAGAGGTCTTAGACCAACATTTCAGGTTGTTAGAACATTTTCTGCTACCAAGAATAGCGTGGAGGATGAACGGACATAAGGGTTTTGTTAACTTATAGTCACCATGAAAACATATGCTGACAATTTTTGGGCTCCGGCATGAAAACCTGGTTAAATACTCAAGGTATAATAAACCAATAAGCAAAGTAGTAGTTCTTAGTAGTAGAAAATTGTCTAAAAACCTGAAATTTTGGTCTAAGACCTCTTTCCTGCTCCCTTTGAACTAAATTCGTTGAGAGTATGAACAAAAATGTATTTTTTGAAACTCGATTATCGGGATTTTTTGGTAATTTAGGCAAGGGGGTTATCATTTTCCACTAAATTGTAGACGCTGAGTCTTTTGAGATGGGTTCTAGACAGATTGACGCCTTCTGAGGTAGGTTTGAGTCATAATCGGTACCTACCTACTTACTGGAATGAGTCCTCCACACTCACTGTTTCCCCCATACTCCTGCTTTAATGTATAATAAACCATTGTTGAAAACATTGCATAATTACAAATAAACAATTGCAAAAATAAAATAATAAATAAAACGCTGAAAATGCATTCAGAGGAGTTGGTTATTCCTTGGACCATGAGCATGAGGAAAATGGGGAAAACAGTGAGTCCGGAGTATCCCGGACTCATTCCAATCCATTCGGCGTCCAAAATTTAGTGGAAAATTATACCTAATATGCCTAGGTACCCAAATACCTCGAAAACCCACTTTCAAAATAGGTAGGTAGGTACCCATTTTGACCCAAACCCCCTCCAGTGGGTCCCAATAGGTTTGGGGCCCGTCTCAATGGATTCAGCGCTTATAATTTAACCCCACACGCCAAGATCAACGAAAATCTACTTTTCAGGTAACACATTTTGACCCCTACCCTTCTCAAATTTGTTCCGATTAAACTAAAAAGTTTCGAGGACCAACAAGAGCCGGAAACCGGTTAAAATTGTTTGGTTATTCAATGAATAACCAACTAAAAACGCTGCAAATTCTTTCATACGGGTTGGTTATTCCTCGAACCAGGTGCGTGGAGACTCATTTCTTCAACATGGGGAAAATGGGAGAAGCAGTGGGTGTGGTGGGTCTCGGACTTGGGTAATAAATACCCATTTTGATCCATAACCTCATCCAGAGGGCGCCAATCGATCCCGGCCCCATTTCATTGGATTCAGCGTCCAAAATTTAGTGGAAAATCATAACCCACACGCCTATATTTTGACCCCTGCCCCGCCCGAATTTGGTGTGGTTGGGCTGAAAAGTTTCGAGGACCAACTAGAGCCAGGAACAGACCCCAGACCCAAATTTCAGATTTTTAGAAAATTTTCTACTACCAAAAATGGCGCGGACGGCGTTCGGCCATTTGACTTTTGGTTGGTTATTCCTTGAATAATAAACCTATGATTTTCCTGGCAGCGAGGAAACAGATGTATGTTAGTATTCATGGCTCAGCAAATCTTTGTTGACAGATTCTCACTTTAAAAGACACGGACGAAGAAACGAAGGATGACCACCAAGGAAAAATGCTTCTTCATACGGAATACTCACTTCTGTCCCTCCTACACGACATGGACCACGTCATCCACCATCACGGCCTCTTCAAGGTGCGTACCGCCATTGCGTTACATTCGCATTGAAAATCGTGAAGTAACTTCTTAGTTATGATAATAACACTTTACCATTGAAGGATGAAGCCCTTGAAGAGAAACCCGGCCCTGACAAGAGATTAGTGTACACCGGGCGAGTCGTTCGACGACTGTGCCTCGTCCTCGATTGCCTCGTCGCTCACGATTTCTCACCACAGACGGCCGATTTGATCAACTTGCAGCATTACGTCATACGAGAGAAGAAACTCACAGAGAGGGAAGCTGCTTTCATCATGTTCAACACTGTCAAAGTAGTTCACGAACTACACGAAGTACGTTTAACGAATATACCTGGTCCTGTCATAAGTTTTGTTGCTAGGAAAAACCCGCGGAGATATCATTCCGTTTTGTTGTCCTATTCGACATTGTAAACTGTTGTACGATGGCAAAACGATCTGGCACTCGGAATGTCTGCCTTTGGCCTTGACACGAGCTTGTAACCTCCTGAGCCAATCATCGATGGCAGCTAGCAGCACATCTTGAGAAAAATTGCGAACAATTTTCACCAGAGACGACTTCAAACTCTCCAAATTATGGAGTCTCTGCGACAAATTCCAACGGGTTCAGATATGGGCTTCCAGAGGGGCGATTTGATGCGTGATAAACTCGGAAACGTTCAGCTCCAGCCATTGCTAAATCGTTCGAGCTGGAGCAGAGTACTGCTGGAAGACCCAATGTTTTCCCACGAAGAGTATGTCACTCAGGGGCTCCACTACTCGCTCAAGGACGTTTCTCTGGTAGTGTCTGGCCCGAGTTTTTACTCCTTGTTCTTGAAAATTGAGCTCCTTGGTGCCATCTAAGCAGACTTCCCATCTTGCTATCATTTGCGAGGGTTGGCAGCGATCAATCCTTCCAATTGTATCTTAAACCCCTCGAGAGCTACGAAAATAAACACTGTCTGTTTTTGGTGGTTAGGTACATTTTTGTTCAATTGAGAAAATATTTTCATCAGAATGTTGCGATGACCGCCTATAGCGTACCTGCGCAGCATCTTTCAGCTCTGATGCAATCATGCCCAAGGTCATGAAGGGTCTCCCATTGGACCAAAATTTGTCTTGATGCCTAGTATGGACCCTGAGTATTGAATTGAGATGGGTCCTGGACAGAATGGTGCCCACCGGAGTTTGTTATGAGCCAAAAGTGGTCATACCTAAGCGTTTGGCTTCCTATGGGTGTTGGGTATCATTTTCCAGTAATTCCTGGACTCTGAATTGATTGGAATGAGTCCATCCGAGACGCTCCTCACTTCCTGAATTCCCCTACTCCTGCTCCAAAGAATAGCCAACCATTGTAAGAAAAAAAATGACTACGGTTTGTTTGCGCCTATTTTGTGATGATCCAGGAGATGAATCGAGGAAAAACATTCACCTCCCTAGCCAGGACTTGCTGCTTCCAATGTGGATTTCTCCAAATCCTTTTTTGGACTGCTTTGATGGCTTTTTTCAGCCTTAAAAAACGAGGACGACCTGATAGTGGTCTGTCCTGGACAGACTGAATGGATTCAAAACAGGTCACACAGACATTCGATTGACCCCCAACTATTTCAGAGATGGGACAATTTTAGTGCTTATGAAGACAAGACAGACAAGAACAATGACACCTTAACGGTTCTTCCTGTTCACTCTCCTTCTCTCCTATATGAATAATAAACAAGAACTGAGCGGTGATTTCTAGCTAAAATGAACGCTGAGTCCAAGGGGAGGTCTCAAGCTGGTTTGTCGAATGATTGTAACAGAACTGATGGCCGGACTAGGCGTTGCAGGCGGTTTGCGTTTGTTCGCGGATAGCTCGTTCAACGATGTTATCTTGAACTGTGTCGTCAGTCAGCATCCCTCCCCCACCATACGAGAATAGGAGTAAATAATGAAGAATGTAAGAGGTTTTCCCAAAACATGTGTGGTTCAATTTATCAAACTGTTCCGTCAGAAAGGAAAATCTCCTTACTGCCTACGTTACTGGCCTTTCTGGCCAAACTGCGGATGAAAATGTATGCAGTTGGTCTCTGAGAGTAGAATATTGTAGCAGTAGAAGCCAGGTTAGCCAATGTCTCTCGGCCAAAAATCTGAGAAATCCTCGTTTGTGCAGGACTTGTATGTCCAAATCCCCTGTCAGAGTGCCAACGCCCATTCCTCTTGAATCGCTCATTTTGCCGTACTGCTTACCTTAAAATTTTTCCTTCTAATTTTGCAGAGAAATATCGTTCATCGAGACCTCAAACTAGGTAATTTGGTATTGCATCAGAGCTCTCATCGCATCACTATAACGAATTTTTGCCTCGGCAAGTTGCTAGTGACTGAAAACGACCTTTTGAAAGACCAACGTGGTTCCCCTGCCTACATATCGCCAGATGTTTTGTGTGGGAAACCCTATATTGGTGAGTCTTGAGCACTGAATTTCAACTGAGATTGTTGTAGTATGGTGGCGCCCTCTTTCTTCAGTAGCAACAGGAACAATGTACCAAGTTGATGTGAATGCGCTTGATTTCAGGGAAACCATCGGACATGTGGGCTCTCGGTGTTATATTGTTCACTATGTTGTACGGGCAATTTCCTTTCTACGATTCTAGTCCTACTCAACTATTCAACAGAATTAAAGCGGCGGATTACACAATTCCTAAGTGAGTCGTTGTTTTAGTTGTACTTCGCCCTAACACCATAACTTCTGTCAGTACAAAATGTACGATAAATGGATAAATGGCTGATTCCACAACATTCATCCTTTGCAGCGATGGAAGAGTGTCAGAAGGAATGGTCCAGCTAATAAAAAACCTCCTGTTACTGAACCCAGCCCAAAGATGGAGGACTGGCCAAACGATGGACGCATTGTCGTCTATATTTGTCGCCACGACAAATATCTCTACAGTTAGCGAACCACTACAGGTACATTTATTTGTAAAAATCTCGGTCTCCACCATGGCCATGGTTTGCTCGTTAAATGCCTTTCCAGATCTAATTCGGATTCCCGCGATGGTTTCAGGTAGTGCCGGATGTCGACGTCGACGGGAAAGAAAAAGAAAATGAAGAAAAACCTCAAGAATCCGAACCTGACAATAACCTATCTGAATACTTTTGCAACTCGACAACGCTCCGGGTGGCCAATCTTGTAAGTGAAACGTAAATTGCGGTCATTTTATTCGGCTTGCTAAACTGCATATTATCCTGAAATTTCTTAGTCAGAGTTTTATAATGATGTAATCGACGCTTGTTGCTGGCATTTTTATAGCTGGGCTTATAGTGTCATGCATGCTGGAGGAACCATCTTCAATCACTCAGCTCAGCTACTGGGGTATGCAGACAATATCGATATTGTTGGCCAAACGCGAGGCCATTACGGCATTTAGGATGGCCGCATCACATTTTGGCCTGGAAGTCAATCTATCCTACCCCTACCAGTCTGATTCCTGGCCCTTCAGGATTGATTCGTATCTTTTGCTCCACCCTCAAGTTAGCATAAAGTCTTATGAAATGGCACGATTGTGCTGCAACCTTCCATCAACCCACACGTGCGGTTCTTTCCCCTGACAGCTCGACCTATCCTGTTTCTTTGCAGTACGCCAAAACTTCACATAACCATTACTTTTCAAATTAAAGTAAGCAAGGACTTTCACCTTGGATTTTCTGACTACATGGTCAGGTGTCGCGGACGTCGTCAGCCGTCCTTTGAAGAGGATTGTAAATTGATCTGACGATTTCGCTCATGGCTACTTATTACCTCACCCCCTTAAGTGAAGAAAACGAATAAGAGGGTCAAGACAAACTATTAAGTTGCTCTATCTAGGATTCGAACCCTGGCCACTCGGATTACCAAACCAATCCTTTGTCTATACCACTAGACTTCCGAGCTCCCCCTCATACATAGCCATAACAATTCGACCATGTAGGGGTTTCGCCATTTTGAGCACATCAAAATTAGAGATGGGTTGTCCTGTGTCTATATGATACTTTCTAACAGGTAGGTACCCTAAAATAACTGGGACATGCCAAAAATATCAACGACCAGTCCCATTGGAGGAGCCCTTCCAGTCACACTGTTACTAGTCACATTTTAGTAGATCAGTGCTGTCAGTTGTCACAACACCCTTGCCTGCGCATGCGCCCACATCTTCTCCCGCCTCCCCTTACTTTCCTCCATCCACCACCTTCTCCTTGCCTTTCCGCCAGCTACTGCCAGGTAAACAGCTCTGAGCCTGGGTAGAGTTGTGAGCGAGAATGTGGTGCAAACTATGTTTAATCGTTAGGTTTCACAGACAAGGGCATTTGGGGTGTGGTTTTCAATATTCTATACACGCTGAGACCAGTAAAAGCTTCAGATCCCCCCCCCCCCCCTCTCACACTCTCAGGACTTTATGGAAATTATGTATGAAAAATCTTCCTGTATACAGAATTCACACAGAAAATGGAGGTTATCGAGGATTTCATGGACACAGGGGCTTACAGTGTAGTTTATTTAAGCAAATTTTGGATACAAAAAATTAGTTACTAGACTCCTGTTAGGATATGATTCCACTTAATTTGTCTTTTGGTTGGTTATTCCTTGAATAATGGGCGTTTCAAAGTGTCTACATCAAAAAAGTCAAGTGTCCGTCCGCCGTCCACGCCGACTTTGGTAGTAAACAATTTTATAAAAATCTGAAATTTAGGTCAGGGGTCCGTTCCCGGCTCTAGTTGGTCCTCAAAACTTTTTAGCCCGTTCGGATTACATTTGGGCGAGGTAGAGTTCAAAATGTGTGTCTCGAAATATGGATTTTCAAGATTTTAGGCGATCTAGGCGAGTGGGGTATCATTTTTCACAAATTTTGGACGCTGAATCCAATGAAATGGGTCCCGGAGCGATTGGCGCCCTCTGGATGAGGTTATGGGTCGAAATGGGTACCTATTTACCCATTTCGAATGTATTTTCGAGATTTCTGGTACCTAGGCGTGTGGGGTGTCATTTTCCACTAAATTTTGGACGCTGAATCGATTGGAACGGGTCCGGAACGCGCCTCACTCACTGTCTCCCCCATTTTCCCCATGTTGAAGAAACGAGTCTCCATGCGCCTGGTCCGAGGAATAACCAACCCGTGTGAAAGAATTTGCAGCGTTTTTTCCTAGTTGAAATTAACTCAAAATTTCCGAATGTGATTGTTTTTGCTTCCAGACAACAGAAGCGAGCCAAGAGCCAGTCCAAGAAGCCAGAACGGGTCAAATTTCCGTGCACCGCGTCGGTGAAGACGCTCGAGAAATCACGCAAGCTGAACTGAACCGATTTCGTCATCTGATGCCGCTCAATATCCGAGTCGAATGCAATCAACCGAATTCACTTCATTCCGCCCGTTTCACCGTCATTTCTCCTCGAAATAGCCCAATATCGCCGAGATCGCGACGAAACCTCATCCAAAACCTTTCTATGTACCTGAGATCCCGATTTGAACCACCAGGTAGACGAAGTTCTCCTCCAATTGGATGGTTTGTTTCCACATTCTTTCTACAGGGTGTCCTACGAGTTATGCGCGACCCGACGCGAACATGTTCTACAACTCATTTCCGACCAAAAGCGTCCTCTTAGCAATTTATTTTAGAGGCTTCGTTTCCGTGTTATTCGCGATTTAAGATTTTTTGTGGGGTTTTTCGATCTCATTTCACTCTGAATTTTAACTAAACCAAGTTTGAGCGAAGAAAACGCTAAGGTGACGATATTATGTTGACCGCAGCATAAAGTGATGCCTGTTGATTTAAATACCTTGACGAGTAATCATAAAGCGCAAAAGCACAAGGAATAATGTGAAATTCCCTACCAAAATGTTATTCTTTCTACGACCTACCCTACAAGAACACCAGAATTCTGATTGAGATACAACCAACCATGATGACTACGGTTGAGCATACTTGTCCTCCGCTTGGCTTTTGGTTGGTTATCCCTTGAATAATCAACCTATGTTTTCATGCAAAAAGTCAATCTCTCGGATTCGCCCCAAAAAAAATTTTCTGGACGTTTCAAGGTGTCTAGATCAATATTAGCAAATGTCCGTCCGCTGTCCACGCCGACTTTGGTCATAGAAATTTTTCTAAAAATCTGAAATTTTGGCCAGGGGTCCGTCCATGGCTATGATGTGTATTTCGAAAAATGGATTTTTGAGATTCTTTGAAATCTAGGTGTGTGGGTTATCATTTTCCACTAAATTCTGGACGCTGAATCCAATGAAATGGGTCCCAGAACAATTGGTGGCCTTTGGATGAGGCTATGTGTCATAATGGGTACCTATCTACCCATTTCGAATGTCGGTTTTCGAGATCTCTGGTACCTAGGCGTTTGGGGTGTCACTAAATTTTAGACTGAATCGATTAGAATGGGTCCGGGACTTACCACACTCACTGTTTCCCCTATTTTCCCTGCGTTTAATAATTGAGTCTCCATGCGCCTGGTCTGAGGAATAAACATTCCGTGTGAAAGAATTTGCAGCGTTTTTAGCATACCTTTACAATTCTGCAACAAGAATGAGTATGCCTACGTAGGAGCGCTGAAAAAACTTGACAAAATTGTTTTTTTGGGCACCTTTTTACCACTTTATTGCACCTGAAAAAAATTCGTTGGGCATTGAAAAGATGGGAAATTTAACGGTTTTTTCCACTTGTGCCCTCAGATTTGAGTTTATCTGAAAATTTAAGGAGTTATGTTCATTTTAGTGAGACAAGATCGAAAACACACTAAAACGAAAGGCGCAAATATCTTGGAAATGATGTCTCAACACAAATTTTCATGGCACTCTTGGTCAGAAATGAGTTGAAGAAACTGTCGGAGTCAGGTCGGGCATAACAAGGAGGAGCACCCTCTATAATAATTTCCTCACAAAATCTTTCCTGTTTCAGAAACTGGAGAGACCTAATACAGCGAGGCCCAAAACTACCATTCGACAAACAAATGTGACTCGGATCAATCGTGAAAATTTCGAGAAATTGAGAATTTGCTGGCTCCTGAGGCGATGCATTTGTTTCGTGTTACCACAAAACGCGGAAAAATCAGTTTTTTAAATGCTATCTCGGGCCAGCTTACTCCGAGCAGAGGGCACTAAACGTCTTCCTGGAGCCCAAATAACGTAGTTTCGGAAATCTTTTTAAATTTACCAAAAATTTGAGGCTCTGTGAACCAATTTTGAATTGAATTCTTCTTTCGAATATTGAGTCAAATAAAATTGTTAAAAAATAATTTTTTATGATGACTTTAAACCACTTCCTTATCCCATCAAGTGATCTTCTTTGAGATTAGTGAGGAATGAAAAAATTGCTTCAAAACTCAAATGCGCGAGTCTATGGCGGATTCAGGACTCGGATTGCTCGAATTACCGGCAATTCCAAAATGTGCTATCAGTTGGCGTAAATCGTTCCAAAGTTGAACTAAATGTCAATTTAAAAGAGCCCCACCTGTAACGATTTCGTATAAGAATTTGTGAATTCAACATTGAAATCGTGTCCATGCCGTTTCTGGTAGTAGAAAAATTTCTAAAAATCCGAAGTTTTGGTCAGGGATCAGTTTCCGTCTACAGTTGGTTCTCGTTACTTTTCAGTTTAATCGGCCCACATTTGGAGAGGTAGGGGTCAAAATGAGTCATTTCAAAAAATGAATTTTTGAGATTTTTGGCACCAAGGCGTGTGGGATATCATTTTCGACTAAATTTTAGACGCTGAATCTAATTAGACGGGTCCTAGACCGATTGACGCCCGTTGGTGGTGGGTAGGGGTACCTATCTACCAAATTCCAAAGTGGGTTTTTGAGATTTCTGGTACTTAGGCGTGTGGGGTATCATTTTCCATTGAACGTGCAATACAGAATCGATGGGAATAATTTCACTCACTGTTTTCCCCATGCTGCAGGTAGTTAGATACGTATACTGGAGTTTTGATAAGAATAATAAACCAAAATGACTGCACAGTCAAATTCCAAAGCCATTAGGGCCAGCGTTCCTCAGGGTAGTGTTCTGAAGCCAATACTCTACCTTTTATATGTTCGTGACTTGCCAATCCTCCCATCTAACTCAATGACAGTTTGCAGACGAAGTCACCATTCTTTGTAGAGACGTCGATGGCCAAGCGGTCAGCTCAAAGCTACAGGAACACGCAGCCTTAATTCAGGAAGAGAATGAAAAGTGGCGAATTAAGGTTAACCTACAAAGATCAGCACATGTCACGGTCACTTATCGGCAGCATTTTCATGTTGGTCTTATCCTCCTCAACGGTGTCCCTGAGGCAATGAATGAGTCCACTCGCCATCTCAGAGTTAGACTCGACAAATGAATAACCTTCTCACCACACATGGGTGAAATGGTAAAAAAACTAAGGACGAGAATCCGAACTCAGGCCACTATTGGGGACTCATTCTCCCCTCTCTACCTTTCCCTAGTACAGCCTGTGGCAATATGCCTCCAGGTTCTATTGGTCGGCAAGTAAAAGCCAAATCAAAAGAATACAAATCCAGCAAAACAAAGTCCTCAGGATGATGACGTCAGCCCCATGGTTTGTCAGGGAACTCAGTGCTTCATTGCAATTTGGACATCCCAGAAGTCTCGAAAGTCATGGAGACCTATCAAAACCTCTATACAATAACCATCACTCACCAAAGAAATCCTCTCTTTGAAAACTTCACCCCATACCAGCGTTCTCCTCGCGACAATCGACTGAAACGGAAGCAACTTGCTGACCTGAGACTGGACAACACCTGATAGGACTATAACAGCGTAGATACCTGCAACATGTGACATGCATTGTGCCTAGCACAGTGCAGTAATTTGTCGTGCTTAACTCAATTGCAGACTTTTTCGGTCCCTGAGACAACCCCATTTATCGCCTCTGACCCAGAATACCAATTCGCCCCATTTGTGCTTCCAGTTGACCCCTCACCATCTGCACCCCCCCCCCCCCCTGCTCTTTGCGCCTCTTGGTTGGTTATTCCTTGAATAATCAACCTATGTTTTCATGCAAATGGTCAACCTCTCCGATTCGGCTCAAAATTTTTTTCTGGACGTTTCATGATGTCCTGATCAAAAAACGCTGCAAATTCTTACACAGGGGTTGGTTATTCCTCGGACCAGGCGCATGGAGACTCATTTCTTCAACATGGGGGAAATGGGGAAACAGTGGGTGCGGCGGGTCCCAGACCTATTCCAATCGATTCAGGATCCAGAATTTAGTAGAAAATGATACCCCACACGCCCAGGTACCGGGAATCTCGAAAACGCATATTCAAAATGGGTAATATATACCCAATTTGACCCATAACTTCTTCCAGAGGGTGCCAATCGTTCCGGGACCCACTTCAGTGAAATTAGCGTCCAAGATTTAGCGGAAAATGATACCCCACACGCCTAGGTTCCAGAAATCTCAAAAACACATATTCAAAATGGGTAATATATACCCAATTTGACCCATAACTTCTTCCAGAGGGTGCCGATCGTTTTGGGACCCATTTCATTGGATTCAGCGTCCAAAATTTAGTGGAAAATGATACCCCACTCGCCTAAATCGCCCAAAATCTCGAAAATCCATTTTTCAAAAAACACATTTTGACCCCTACCCCGCCCAAATTTGGTCCGATCGGGCTGAAAAGCTTGGAGGACCGTCCTAGGCCGGGAACAGACCCCTGACCCAAATTTCAGATTTTTAGAAAATTTTCTACTACCAAAAACGGCGTGGACGGCGGACGGCGTACGGCGGACGGCGTACGGCGGACGGACATTGACCTTTTTTGATCAGGACATCATGAAACGTCCAGAAAAAATTTTTGAGCCGAATCGGAGAGGTTGACCATTTGCATGAAAACATAGGTTGATTATTCAAGGAATAACCAACCAAAAGGTCGATGTCCGTCCGCCGTACGCCGTCCACGCTGTTTTTGGTAGTAGAAAATTTTCTAAAAATCTGAAATTTGGGTCAGAGGTCTGTTCCCGGCCTAGAACGGTCCTCCAAGCTTTTCAGCCCGATCGGACCAAATTTGGGCGGGGTAGGGGTCAAAATGTGTTTTTTGAAAAATGAATTTTCGAGATTTTGGGCGATCCAGGCGAGTGGGGTATCATTTTCCACTAAATTTTGGACGCTGAATCCAATAAAATGGGTCCCAGAACGATCGGCAGCCACTGGAAGAAGTTATGGGTCAAATTGGGTATATATTACCCATTTTGAATATGTGTTTTTGAGATTTCTGGAACCTAGGCGTGTGGGGTATCATTTTCCGCTAAATCTTGGGCGCTAATTCCAATGAAGTGGGTCCCGGAACGATTGGCACCCACTGGAAGAAGTTATGGGTCAAATTGGGTATATATTACCCATTTTGAATATGCGTTTTCGAGATTTCCGGTATCTGGGCGTGTGGGGTATCATTTTCCACTAAATTTTGGATCCTGAATCGATTGGAATGGGTCTGGGACCCGCCGCACCCACTGTTTTCCCCATTTCCCCCATGTTTATGAAATGAGTCTCCATACGCCTGGTCCGAGGAATAACCAACCTCTGTGTAAGAATTTGCAGCGTTTTTTCGAATACGCACATTTTCCCAATCCCCAAACTTTCAGGAGGCAACTTTAGATGTTTGGCTCATGCTTACGTACTTGACGTAGCACCCATTTAACATAAAAGAAGAACAATAAAGAAGTAATGAAAAATAATTTGGATCAGGATTGATATGGGAAGTTGAAGACAGAAACATGCCCAAAACAGTAGGTTTGGTCATTCGATCGCAAATGACGATTTAATATGTAACTTAAACGTTGAAACTTAACTACATTAGTTTTCTTTTTCTAATAAGGTACTTCTTTGGTAGATTAAGACGACACTACTACATAAGCTGAGAGAACACCTTGTCTACATCCTGCGACGATAGGATTTCAGGTTTAAGTGCGAAGCAGATTTTCACTTCTTTCTTCGCATCTTTTGGATCTGCAACACGGTTAAAACAACGATGATTAGATGAAATTTACAAAAGATCAGTTGCAAGTGCGTTTGATTCTCTCCAGGAAAATGGTTACGCCGTTTGCGAGTAATGCCTAAACAATTATGACTCAAAGAGGGTCACATTAGAGGTGAGTACATTATGAGCAAGTTCACAGAGATGCTTCGAACCTCTCTTGTGTAAAGATATCCCATACCTATCGATACCAATCTGGTTTTTCGGTGGAATTTCGATGTTTTTTCTACCTAAATATTTCGGTTCTACACGTAAATGTTAACTTAACGTAAATGTGAACCCAGCCTGAAGTAATGTGCCAAACAGCTCCGGGCTGGGCCTTAACGTGGGAAAAGGGGGGGAGGTTTTTAGAGGGTGAAAATCTCCACATGCCCGGTCTTTAGTTGCGGTCCCCCCGATATCTTATAAAGATTCTCCTCACCTTCCTCCAAGAAAAAAAAAGTAACTTTAATTTATGGTTAAAAAAAAAAATTGAACGCACTCATTTGTTTCCCCCCAACATTGAAATTTACCAGGTTTAAAAAACCAACATAGTTACAGGGAGGTTAACCTGATACTTGATTGGTATCGATAATTGGCATTTGACATCGAATGTATCAGATATCCTCACTTATGCGCCTTGGTGGGGCCAAGTGGGTCTTCACAGGACCGGTAAATTCCGAGCCACACTGATTAAGGAGAGCAGAGTCTACATCATAAGCCAAGAGAGAGCTAGAGTGAGTTTCCAAAACTGCTCTAGCTTTAGTAATTTGCGTGATTATACTACACTAGCTTCATTTTTACAGTTAAGAGAGATTTGTTCATTCGCTTAGTCTCATTTTAACTGAGTTGCGATTGTAATCTCTTTTATTTGGCAGGTTCCAAACGCATCAGAAAATAACGATTCGCATCCCAATTTTATGGCAAATGGAATTTACTCAACTGTTTGGATGCGTCGTATGAAAAACATATTAAGTAATCCAAAACCAAAGAGTAATGGCCGCCTATATTATAATACATTTAGTATAGTATTAATGGCTTTAGTTGATTCCAACAGCCAATTTATTTACTTTGACCTTAATTGTAATGGAAGAATTTATGTTGGAGGTGTTTTCCGGAACTGTTCAGTATCTAAGGCATTGGAGACAATTTCTACGAATAGCCCTCAAATGAAACCACTGGTCGGAATTTACCAGTCCTATACGTTATTGTCGGTGATGACGCATTTTTTTGTCTCCAAACATTATGAATCTCAATGTGGACCGATTTGCGGTTTCAACTACAGATTATTAATTTATTCAGGCTTTTTTCCTCTCATCAGTAGAGAACGGTCGAGTCTTCTCACTAGAATGACATGACACTACTATTAGCGGTGTCAAGGATCTGATAAGAGTTCCATACACCTTTCACAAAATCAAAATGAAAACCATATTCTTGAAGACTTAAACAAGGTTTGGAACATGGAACCTGACAAATATAGGCAAACTAGGATGTTAGTCTTCACTTTCAACAAACATCTCAGCAACTGGCTGCTAAGCAAAAACCGACTGGCAGTCAGAACAATGTGAGGTACACTCAAGGGCCACTCCAACTTCAAAATTTGACACCATCCACACATTCCCTTAGTGGTTTTGCCTTTTCAACTGTAGGTGGCGTGACCAATAAAGACAAAATCATTGAAGAAATGTGTATAAGCTGCACCTTCAGGCTTCCCTGTCTGAACTTAGGCCAAAGTTGAGCTGATCGCATTCACATAATTGCTGCAAATGTGGCAATTATTTCCAAATTGTCAAAACTAGACCATAATAGGTTGGCTGTACGATGGAATCAACGAAAATTTTGATCCAACCACCTCAAAGGCGATGATCAGGCCATCCTCTCATACCTCATTACTCACAATTCAGTCGGACTAACATAATCCGTTCCCTTCTACGTGCTATGTTGAACCTCATCAGTCCTTTCGTCGATTCTATTTATTACAACCTCAATATCGTTGATATTTTGAACCGTTCGTTTGGTTTTCAACACAACAGCAACTATTCTACGTAGATTCATGTAATGCACAACTAGCTATTGTGTGGAATTCTACTAACTAATTGTTATTTGGATGTTGCTTGCATTTTACAATAATAAATTGTTTCGTTCTTTGAAAAATACGCCTTTTCCTTCAAATGTGTACACATCTCCGTTCCGCTTACGATGGTTATAGTGGCCAAAAAGTACCCCTAAGCATCGGAGGGACTTATTCTGTGCGTATTGTGGATAAATGATATGAGCCACTTCCTAATAGTAGCTGGTAAATATTAGTAACGAGGAGGAACAGGTATCTGGTCCGCTTGGGGAGAAGAGAGAAACCTCTAGCACTTCATGAAACGGTAGTGACAGGTACAAAGCCTCTGTCACGGGGCTATTAGCCAGTTAGCCCTTATAGGAAGTTACGGTCGTTAGGGCGCTGATAAATCTGTATCCTTCCTAACTGGTACCGCGGGTGGGGGGGAGCCCCTGGCCACAGAGGCAATGCTTCGGCAAAGCTTCACCGGTCGGCCTTCCCAATTGAGATAGGAAACTACGGTCCGAAATAAAGGACCGTTTGCGGGGGTCGTGGTTGAGGCATACCCTAGCCAGAGGGCTTCACCCAATGAAGGGGCCTATAATGGGAAGGCCTGTGCTACATACATCCGTGTAGGATGTACCAATATAGACCGGCTCTGGGAGTTGAGATGTAACACTCGGGAACCACTTTGCTCAAGCTACAAGTTATAACCCAGGAGAAAGTTCCTGAGACCTGTCTCTAGAACGGTTGAGGAACTGTCCACACGTCTAGCGAGAAGGAAAAACGCGAGAACACCACGAGCAACTACTCTAGGAGGGATCCAAACATCTCTTATGAGCTCTCAGCTCTCGCTATACCGCAATAAGTGTCCCTGTGCGGATCCACCTTAACAGTGTTACCAGACATACTGGTTTTTTCATAGTCTGGAAAGTATAAGGACTTCCCATGTGTGTTCCTTTAGGGATATTGTAGACAGATCTAGAGAAAATGGTCAATATGATGTCTCAACGCTAACCAACTTTTTTACACACAGCTTCTATGAACGTGTGACCGGTATCTTATTGTATGTACGAGACTACACAGAACAAAAGTAGCAATACCTGGATATGTGGACCTGTTGAGCAACCGACCAGTGATACGTTTAGCGAGGGTTTTGAAGACGTCTCGGGATCCGATCCTCCCTTCGATGTAGAACGGTGTGAGCGCTTTGACGACGTGTCCAGCGAAATTCCGCCGCGACTCCAACGAGTCGACCGGGTCTGGTTTGGGGGCTTCTACGACGTGTGCGGGTTTGAAGGTTGGTTCTGAGAAAACACCAAACAAATCTTTGAACCTCCTTTCAATAAGAGCGCGTTTGAAAGGGGATTTCCGCCGAAGAATCGATTCGACCAGCTGAGTTTGTAGCGCCAGTTCTTCGGACCAGTTTGAAGGCACGCGTCCTTGTTTGACCATCTTGAGGGTCAAATCATCGAACGAGTCTCTGGTCGTTGGTTGGTCATCCTCGAGCGACCAGGGCAAGGTGGCGTTGGTGACGGCCCCACCGATTTTGGCGTCCGGATCTGGCCTGGGAGGGTCCTCAACATCACACCACAACCCCAACTCCTCCAACCGCTTGTCCAAGTTCATACGCTTGGGAGAAGCCTGAAAGCTACTATTGCGGCAAATCGTGACCTCTTGGGAAATATCGTAATGCTCAATCATGGAGCCATCTTCCTGACGGATCTTGGCCTGAGACTCCTTCAGGTTTGGAGAAGCCGTCAAAATGTTGAGAAGCTCTTCGTACGAGTCTATCCTTTCGTTCTCCCCGGAGTATCCTGGGCTGAACCCAAATGCGCTAGAGAGCATATTTTGCACATCAGTCTTCTCTGGTTTTTTACTGTCCTCAGTCTGCGTGACTTGGTCGACACTCCGTTTTTTCCGTAACTTCCTTCGGCTGAAAGCTGAATGAATGGCATTCCTTTTGGTTGCCTTCTTGATTTCATCAATCTAAAAGAAAAGAAAAAGCATTTGACGTCGAGCGAATATTATTGCATTTACAATATTTTACAATAATTACATTTTGTGAACATACCGCTTTGACCATATGACGCTGGTAGACGCCAACCCGCACGGAAGCCTTGAGGGCTCGTTTTTCGAGAAATTGAGCGTGAAAGTTGATCACATCAGTTAGCTCTGATGGAGGAATTGGCTTCTTGTCGATGGATTCCTCATAGTTCTTTTTTAGGCACCTTTCGAGATGTTTCAAGTACGATTTCCTCACCTGACGAAAGAAAAGAAGTGCTTATCCCACAAGAATGAGTTATTATTGAAACTTCTCAAATTGAGCGTTACTTCAACTGTTAAAAAACGCTGTAAATTCATTCAGAGAGGTTGGCTATTCCTCGCACAGCAGCATGAAGTCTTATTCGAATCGATTCTGCGTCCGAAATTTTGTGGAAAATGATACCTCACACGCCTAGGTACAAGAAATATCTAAGACACATATTCAAAATGGGTAATAGATACCCATTTTGACCCATAACCTCTTCGGGTGGGCGTCAATCGTTCTGGGACCCGTCTCGTTGGATTCAGCATCCAAAATTTAGTCGAAAATGATACCCCACGCGCCTAGATTGCCGAAAATCAATTTTTCAAAATACACATTTTGACCCCTACTTCCCCAATTTTGGTACGATCGGGCGTTTACGAGGACCAACTGGAGCCGGGAACGGGTACCTGACCCGAATTTCAGATTTTGGTTTCAGAATTGATCCTTTTTGGCGATCTAGGCGTGTGGGGTATCATTTTCGACTATGTTTTGGACGCTGAATCCAATGAGACGGGTCCCAGAACGATTGATGGCCACCGGAAGAGGTTATGGGTCAAAATTGGCATCCATCTATCTATTTCAAAAGCAGGTTTTCGAGATTTTTGGCACATTGGCATATATGATATCATTTTCCACTAAATTTTGGACTCTGAAGCGATTGGAATAGTCTCCTTGCTCCTGGTCCGGAGAAAAACCCACCTCAATAAATGAATTCGCAGCGTTTTCAGGTAAGGTCTATGTTGCATGTCAACCTCCCATTTACTGACAGATTGAGCTGGATTTACATGGGTGGTCATATGCGCTATTAGCTCCCAAAATGGCCTAGGAGGGGGATCCCTCAAAGGAGCCTTGATTGGGGCAAAGTAATTTCTACCAAGAAAAGTTGTATTCGTCATGTGGTGGCTCATACAGTTGATACCATTGTAGCAGTAAAAAAAAAGCCTCACCAACATCGTGAGAAGGCCATCGTCGTTAATTTCCTCTTCTTCATCGGTATCGGAGTCGATATCCCAGGGATCGTCATCCTGGGGCAACTCGCTACCACTGAAAACCATAAAACGATTACAACAGCAGTCACCCAAACGTCATTGCTGTACCAACAACTTTGGCAAATCCATGTAAACTCTTTTGATAAACTGGCAGATCACTTAATCAGTAAGTAAATAAGTAAATCACTTGTCCAGACAGTTCTTTTTAGATGTTTTTTTCGCTTTATTTCGCAAAAATGATCAAGATCAGCAATCTCCACTTAAGTGCAGGTGGCTCGCCAAAGAAATAGACCTAAGTAGATTTCATTTAAGTAATCCTATTTTATTTGGTAGGTATTAAATAATACTCCGTTAGGCCATGCAGCTACATCAGGGGGAGCATCCACCGTTACCCAACATATTTGGTGTTTTGGACGTGAAAACGTCACTGTCAAGCCATTTAATCCAGTTTTATTATTATTCAATTCGTTTATACATTTATAAGTTGCATTAAGCTTCATAAGGGCTATAAGTAACAGTATTCTGATTTACTAAAAAGTTTACGGAAAGCAGGTACAGCACATGAATCACGGCGCCAGTTCGTGTGGCTGAATCCTCTTCAGTCCCCTTCAAGGCGCTCAAGCGACGGCATACTTTTTGATGATTTCTTCAACAGTCTCCATATCTTGATCATGGTAGAGCCTGTCGTTGCGAACGTACCAGGGCGTTTATAGCACTCCTGAGCACGGCGGTCTGGAATTGTTGCAGAATTTATCTATCGCTGCGAGCAGTAAAGCCCATCAGATAGGCCACATGGATTCATACTGGCTTCAGGTCTTGGTGGTGGAGGGACAATTTCCATCGTCTGTCCATCAACCAATTCATCTTTCCGAGTGTTAAATCAGTCTCTTTATATCTTCCCAACATGCGCTTTCCAGCATACATTCGCACCTAAAGTCATTCCCAGATTCATGGACTCATTTGAACATGGGATGACCTTATAATTTAGATAAGTTGGTTCGTAACTGACGCTCAAATTGGCAAAATCGACATGTACCGACCTAGTCTCGTTCATTTGAACACTTTCATTTCGTCTGAAGGCCTAGCCGACCATACCTGCATACATCAAAAATACTGCGCGTTTAAAATCGTTCAATCCGCATCCGGAGACCTCCATCGAACACCCAGGGTGTTAAAGAAGGGATTTTCACAATAACTAGAACTTGTAACAAAAACGTCACGCCTCACGAGGTATTTCAATCGAAGAAGCGCTTATCTGGCGTAGGTACAGTCTATCAGGGAAGAATGTCTACCCGGATAGACGGATTCCCTTAGAGTAATAATCCTCCATTTTTCAATGTTTCTGGTGGATTTGTTAAGCCTGATGATGGCTTCCTGGTTGATGGTTCCTACAAAGACTGCAGTGACATCTGCAAAAGGTATCGGTCACCACCTTCACTTACTGGTGTAGAGGAGGTACAAGAGTGGGCCAAGTATGTTCCCCTGTGAAGCACCAGCTCGAATCAACGCGCTCAGAACAAGCGTCGTACTACTCAATTCGGAATTACCATTCATTGAGGTATGATCCCAGCTGTTATCTAGGTAGGTATGGTAGCTGTTTTCTATCTTTATGCCGCCATAAAGATAGAATCTTAGTACGCCTATCTTTAGGCCATCGCGCCAAACTGTACCCAATCTTTCAGTTACATCAAATAAAACATGGCTGGATTTCTTCTCTTCTAAGGCTTCAATGACAATGTGTACTATTCGCACTTGTCAGAATCCGAACTGATGGCTAGGTGTCAGCTTACGTTCTTCAAACAGCAAAGATAGGCCTACACAAAGTGCATTCTTCTGGTAGGTACTACCTGTCTTCGGTAGTATGATTACCTCCGCTTTTTTCCATAGCTGTTGCTATTTATTACAAAACGAAGCGCTCATCATCTGAGTGACGACTGCTGTCAACACCCAGTTAGCAGTATATAGTTGCTTCAGATGACCAGTGCTTGGATCAAAATCTGCTGCTTTCTTGGGGTCTGATTTCGTTATTCATTGTTTTTGAATACCTTCTTGACGGTAACAGATGTAGGTATTCTGGTCAGGAAATCGGCTAGAATTATTTCCTCCAAGGGTTGCACGAATACATACATTGGCCAAGTGTCCAGCAAATACATACTTTTTCCTGATTATCTTTCAACCATTGGCCATCTCTTCCATGGGGGTGCCTTGATTACTGGTATTTTGAAGTGGTTTACTGCTTTCCATAGCGATTAGTCTGAGTGGTGATCGCCATTTTAATTGATGTAAAATTCACTCAGCTTCTTAAATTCACGAAGACAGCTTATATACCATTCGTTCTTAGGCCCAGAAGTCCAAGTAGTCTGCCGGCGTCTTCTTCCATCACGCTTTTCTACTATGACCGTGACTATTTCCCGCGGATATTTCATTCCAATGGGCTTTTTTGTCGAGTTCGAGAAGGAGCTCCAATTTTTGTGGGTATTTCACCTACAGATGCTGACAAAACTCCAATTTAATAATAAAATTGACTGTAAAATTGCACTGAATGTATGAAGAAACATGAGAATCCCATGAAGAACAGCAACCTGCGTGGGGATTACCACAGCGTGTTACAACGTGATCCAATCCTAATGGATAAGCGGAAGATGATTGGTAGTAAACGAACTAGCCATAAATTGAGTAAACTAAAATTCAAGGAGCATGCTCTATCGTGAACATGACACCTCACCGTATACTTACTCACCTCTTGTCAATCGCGTTCATGCCCATTTTGTCAACCACATTCTTCGGGAGAAAAAGTCCTCCTGCGTCTGTTGTCAAGTCAGCACAAAAGTGCACAAACTGCTTTTATGAACTTCTATAACTGAAGATCCCACCGATTAGGAACGTGGAACCGAAATAACATTCTCATTTTCTCACCTTACCGGATAATAAAAGGGCAGATGAGTGAGGGTTATAAACTTTAGGAAACTGGTGACACAAATTCAACGAAGTTCGTACTTCGTTCGCACTTTTCATCGGTAAAAATACGTCGAACTGCTTGCGATGCAAAACTAAACAAAAACAAACAGGATGACCATCGATGTTCGATACTATCGAAACACCGATGTATTCGCACGTATGTTCGATGTTTTTCATCGATATTGTTCATCGATGTTTAGGAAGCCGATGTCGATGTATTGTGTCGGACTCTCGTCAGTTCAACAATTTCTGTTTGTTGTCTATTCCGAGTTAGTAACATTAACAATTTATCATCTTCCCAGAGGTTCTCATCGTTCCATTACTCAAAATAGAGGAAAAAGTGTCTTTTAGACATATTCATATTATCAATATTCAAATTTTGGGAGGAAATGCGCTCATTATTCCAGGAACTTAGTCGAGTTGCCATTAGGTAGGTACCTTGTGAGCGAATTTGTCATAAACTGGGCTCATTTTGATTAAAGAGCGGAAAAGGCTTGAGTGGAAAACCCTTTCAAAACTATTTTTACTGCACGTCGGGGATTTGTTTAAAACTATACAAAATTTAATTATAATTGCAGGATTAACAAAAGAAGAGTGTTTTCTTACTAAGTTTATTGTTTGCAGCATCCCTTACCCACATATTGTTAATATTGGTTTTTTAACAGAGGTTTGATGATTCTAAATTTCGATGTTTTTGGTTCGATTTGTCTCCTGTATCGATGGGTATCGCTTGATGTATATATCGATGTATTCCCAGCGATGTTTCATCTCCAAAATCAATTCATGAAAATGGAAAAGGATTGCACTGAGCAGATGGCGGGAATGAAGCCTGCAAAACAAGACTCGACTTGACTTTTATATGCACAGCAATGGGATGCTAACTCCATTGTTTAGATTGATTCCTTATCTTATCAGTAATCACTTTGATCGGCTGGTTGTGCGTGTTGTGTCACCCATCTGTCGACCCATGGAACTCAAGAACTAATCAGTGGCATAATCGTTATTATCATACGTTTATTCTTTACTAGTACATGTACATACAAGGTAGCCGAACAAACCATGCGAATTAGGTTACACGTAATGCATCGTACATGATTAAGTAAGCAAATAAGATAATTTGTATTTATGTATGTTCTTGATGCCTCTGGAATTGAATTGTACCGTCATCATGTTTTTACCTTTTCCTGCGTAGACTTCAAGGGAATTGAAGACGACCCGTCATATTTCTATTGATACGTCCGTGACTGGTGGATAACAAGTCAGAAAGACGATTCTCAATGTCAGTATTCTGGCAGCAACAGGTGTTTGCTCTGGACGCTCGCTACAATGCTCATCGTGCGAGAGGATCCCCAAATTTCAGTAAGTGGTTCTGTGTTTAGGTTAGTTTTAGCTTCGACTAAAATACTTATTCATTATTTAGTCCAACGTCGGGTTGAAATGCCACCGATTAGGCTTCCCCTGTCCAGGCCCTTGATTTACAGGAGTATTCCGTTTATAAGTTCTGGAGCCTTACTACGGTCTATTCTCATTCTTTTGCAGGAACTCTCTACATCAGAAGGCGAAACCAGCTGCTACGAGAATTTGGTGGAGACAAAGACACCGCACTCTGGAAACAATACCTCAAAATACGCGCGACGCTTCTCCAAGGGCGTTATGGTTCTTCTTTTGATCAAATCAGTTTGAGACGTCTAAGTACTGTCACCACCACCAGAGTGAGTATCTCGACGTCAAACAGTTTTTGTACATCCAGAACATCAAGCTTACCATTAATTTTACTTGACAGGCAAGCTCTGAAAGCAATCAGTGCACTGAATGGGTCGGTTCGCTGCCCAGAGAACTCGACGATTCCGCCGAAGAATCGATTCGACCAGCTGAGTTTGTAGCGCCAGTTCTTCGGACCAGTTTGAAGGCACGCGTCCTTGTTTGACCATCTTGAGGGTCAAATCATCGAACGAGTCTCTGGTCGTTGGTTGGTCATCCTCGAGCGACCAGGGCAAGGTGGCGTTGGTGACGGCCCCACCGATTTTGGCGTCCGGATCTGGCCTGGGAGGGTCCTCAACATCACACCACAACCCCAACTCCTCCAACCGCTTGTCCAAGTTCATACGCTTGGGAGAAGCCTGAAAGCTACTATTGCGGCAAATCGTGACCTCTTGGGAAATATCGTAATGCTCAATCATGGAGCCATCTTCCTGACGGATCTTGGCCTGAGACTCCTTCAGGTTTGGAGAAGCCGTCAAAATGTTGAGAAGCTCTTCGTACGAGTCTATCCTTTCGTTCTCCCCGGAGTATCCTGGGCTGAACCCAAATGCGCTAGAGAGCATATTTTGCACATCAGTCTTCTCTGGTTTTTTACTGTCCTCAGTCTGCGTGACTTGGTCGACACTCCGTTTTTTCCGTAACTTCCTTCGGCTGAAAGCTGAATGAATGGCATTCCTTTTGGTTGCCTTCTTGATTTCATCAATCTAAAAGAAAAGAAAAAGCATTTGACGTCGAGCGAATATTATTGCATTTACAATATTTTACAATAATTACATTTTGTGAACATACCGCTTTGACCATATGACGCTGGTAGACGCCAACCCGCACGGAAGCCTTGAGGGCTCGTTTTTCGAGAAATTGAGCGTGAAAGTTGATCACATCAGTTAGCTCTGATGGAGGAATTGGCTTCTTGTCGATGGATTCCTCATAGTTCTTTTTTAGGCACCTTTCGAGATGTTTCAAGTACGATTTCCTCACCTGACGAAAGAAAAGAAGTGCTTATCCCACAAGAATGAGTTATTATTGAAACTTCTCAAATTGAGCGTTACTTCAACTGTTAAAAAACGCTGTAAATTCATTCAGAGAGGTTGGCTATTCCTCGCACAGCAGCATGAAGTCTTATTCGAATCGATTCTGCGTCCGAAATTTTGTGGAAAATGATACCTCACACGCCTAGGTACAAGAAATATCTAAGACACATATTCAAAATGGGTAATAGATACCCATTTTGACCCATAACCTCTTCGGGTGGGCGTCAATCGTTCTGGGACCCGTCTCGTTGGATTCAGCATCCAAAATTTAGTCGAAAATGATACCCCACGCGCCTAGATTGCCGAAAATCAATTTTTCAAAATACACATTTTGACCCCTACTTCCCCAATTTTGGTACGATCGGGCGTTTACGAGGACCAACTGGAGCCGGGAACGGGTACCTGACCCGAATTTCAGATTTTGGTTTCAGAATTGATCCTTTTTGGCGATCTAGGCGTGTGGGGTATCATTTTCGACTATGTTTTGGACGCTGAATCCAATGAGACGGGTCCCAGAACGATTGATGGCCACCGGAAGAGGTTATGGGTCAAAATTGGCATCCATCTATCTATTTCAAAAGCAGGTTTTCGAGATTTTTGGCACATTGGCATATATGATATCATTTTCCACTAAATTTTGGACTCTGAAGCGATTGGAATAGTCTCCTTGCTCCTGGTCCGGAGAAAAACCCACCTCAATAAATGAATTCGCAGCGTTTTCAGGTAAGGTCTATGTTGCATGTCAACCTCCCATTTACTGACAGATTGAGCTGGATTTACATGGGTGGTCATATGCGCTATTAGCTCCCAAAATGGCCTAGGAGGGGGATCCCTCAAAGGAGCCTTGATTGGGGCAAAGTAATTTCTACCAAGAAAAGTTGTATTCGTCATGTGGTGGCTCATACAGTTGATACCATTGTAGCAGTAAAAAAAAAGCCTCACCAACATCGTGAGAAGGCCATCGTCGTTAATTTCCTCTTCTTCATCGGTATCGGAGTCGATATCCCAGGGATCGTCATCCTGGGGCAACTCGCTACCACTGAAAACCATAAAACGATTACAACAGCAGTCACCCAAACGTCATTGCTGTACCAACAACTTTGGCAAATCCATGTAAACTCTTTTGATAAACTGGCAGATCACTTAATCAGTAAGTAAATAAGTAAATCACTTGTCCAGACAGTTCTTTTTAGATGTTTTTTTCGCTTTATTTCGCAAAAATGATCAAGATCAGCAATCTCCACTTAAGTGCAGGTGGCTCGCCAAAGAAATAGACCTAAGTAGATTTCATTTAAGTAATCCTATTTTATTTGGTAGGTATTAAATAATACTCCGTTAGGCCATGCAGCTACATCAGGGGGAGCATCCACCGTTACCCAACATATTTGGTGTTTTGGACGTGAAAACGTCACTGTCAAGCCATTTAATCCAGTTTTATTATTATTCAATTCGTTTATACATTTATAAGTTGCATTAAGCTTCATAAGGGCTATAAGTAACAGTATTCTGATTTACTAAAAAGTTTACGGAAAGCAGGTACAGCACATGAATCACGGCGCCAGTTCGTGTGGCTGAATCCTCTTCAGTCCCCTTCAAGGCGCTCAAGCGACGGCATACTTTTTGATGATTTCTTCAACAGTCTCCATATCTTGATCATGGTAGAGCCTGTCGTTGCGAACGTACCAGGGCGTTTATAGCACTCCTGAGCACGGCGGTCTGGAATTGTTGCAGAATTTATCTATCGCTGCGAGCAGTAAAGCCCATCAGATAGGCCACATGGATTCATACTGGCTTCAGGTCTTGGTGGTGGAGGGACAATTTCCATCGTCTGTCCATCAACCAATTCATCTTTCCGAGTGTTAAATCAGTCTCTTTATATCTTCCCAACATGCGCTTTCCAGCATACATTCGCACCTAAAGTCATTCCCAGATTCATGGACTCATTTGAACATGGGATGACCTTATAATTTAGATAAGTTGGTTCGTAACTGACGCTCAAATTGGCAAAATCGACATGTACCGACCTAGTCTCGTTCATTTGAACACTTTCATTTCGTCTGAAGGCCTAGCCGACCATACCTGCATACATCAAAAATACTGCGCGTTTAAAATCGTTCAATCCGCATCCGGAGACCTCCATCGAACACCCAGGGTGTTAAAGAAGGGATTTTCACAATAACTAGAACTTGTAACAAAAACGTCACGCCTCACGAGGTATTTCAATCGAAGAAGCGCTTATCTGGCGTAGGTACAGTCTATCAGGGAAGAATGTCTACCCGGATAGACGGATTCCCTTAGAGTAATAATCCTCCATTTTTCAATGTTTCTGGTGGATTTGTTAAGCCTGATGATGGCTTCCTGGTTGATGGTTCCTACAAAGACTGCAGTGACATCTGCAAAAGGTATCGGTCACCACCTTCACTTACTGGTGTAGAGGAGGTACAAGAGTGGGCCAAGTATGTTCCCCTGTGAAGCACCAGCTCGAATCAACGCGCTCAGAACAAGCGTCGTACTACTCAATTCGGAATTACCATTCATTGAGGTATGATCCCAGCTGTTATCTAGGTAGGTATGGTAGCTGTTTTCTATCTTTATGCCGTCTATGTTTAGGCCATCGCGCCAAACTGTACCCAATCTTTCAGTTACATCAAATAAAACATGGCTGGATTTCTTCTCTTCTAAGGCTTCAATGACAATGTGTACTATTCGCACTTGTCAGAATCCGAACTGATGGCTAGGTGTCAGCTTACGTTCTTCAAACAGCAAAGATAGGCCTACACAAAGTGCATTCTTCTGGTAGGTACTACCTGTCTTCGGTAGTATGATTACCTCCGCTTTTTTCCATAGCTGTTGCTATTTATTACAAAACGAAGCGCTCATCATCTGAGTGACGACTGCTGTCAACACCCAGTTAGCAGTATATAGTTGCTTCAGATGACCAGTGCTTGGATCAAAATCTGCTGCTTTCTTGGGGTCTGATTTCGTTATTCATTGTTTTTGAATACCTTCTTGACGGTAACAGATGTAGGTATTCTGGTCAGGAAATCGGCTAGAATTATTTCCTCCAAGGGTTGCACGAATACATACATTGGCCAAGTGTCCAGCAAATACATACTTTTTCCTGATTATCTTTCAACCATTGGCCATCTCTTCCATGGGGGTGCCTTGATTACTGGTATTTTGAAGTGGTTTACTGCTTTCCATAGCGATTAGTCTGAGTGGTGATCGCCATTTTAATTGATGTAAAATTCACTCAGCTTCTTAAATTCACGAAGACAGCTTATATACCATTCGTTCTTAGGCCCAGAAGTCCAAGTAGTCTGCCGGCGTCTTCTTCCATCACGCTTTTCTACTATGACCGTGACTATTTCCCGCGGATATTTCATTCCAATGGGCTTTTTTGTCGAGTTCGAGAAGGAGCTCCAATTTTTGTGGGTATTTCACCTACAGATGCTGACAAAACTCCAATTTAATAATAAAATTGACTGTAAAATTGCACTGAATGTATGAAGAAACATGAGAATCCCATGAAGAACAGCAACCTGCGTGGGGATTACCACAGCGTGTTACAACGTGATCCAATCCTAATGGATAAGCGGAAGATGATTGGTAGTAAACGAACTAGCCATAAATTGAGTAAACTAAAATTCAAGGAGCATGCTCTATCGTGAACATGACACCTCACCGTATACTTACTCACCTCTTGTCAATCGCGTTCATGCCCATTTTGTCAACCACATTCTTCGGGAGAAAAAGTCCTCCTGCGTCTGTTGTCAAGTCAGCACAAAAGTGCACAAACTGCTTTTATGAACTTCTATAACTGAAGATCCCACCGATTAGGAACGTGGAACCGAAATAACATTCTCATTTTCTCACCTTACCGGATAATAAAAGGGCAGATGAGTGAGGGTTATAAACTTTAGGAAACTGGTGACACAAATTCAACGAAGTTCGTACTTCGTTCGCACTTTTCATCGGTAAAAATACGTCGAACTGCTTGCGATGCAAAACTAAACAAAAACAAACAGGATGACCATCGATGTTCGATACTATCGAAACACCGATGTATTCGCACGTATGTTCGATGTTTTTCATCGATATTGTTCATCGATGTTTAGGAAGCCGATGTCGATGTATTGTGTCGGACTCTCGTCAGTTCAACAATTTCTGTTTGTTGTCTATTCCGAGTTAGTAACATTAACAATTTATCATCTTCCCAGAGGTTCTCATCGTTCCATTACTCAAAATAGAGGAAAAAGTGTCTTTTAGACATATTCATATTATCAATATTCAAATTTTGGGAGGAAATGCGCTCATTATTCCAGGAACTTAGTCGAGTTGCCATTAGGTAGGTACCTTGTGAGCGAATTTGTCATAAACTGGGCTCATTTTGATTAAAGAGCGGAAAAGGCTTGAGTGGAAAACCCTTTCAAAACTATTTTTACTGCACGTCGGGGATTTGTTTAAAACTATACAAAATTTAATTATAATTGCAGGATTAACAAAAGAAGAGTGTTTTCTTACTAAGTTTATTGTTTGCAGCATCCCTTACCCACATATTGTTAATATTGGTTTTTTAACAGAGGTTTGATGATTCTAAATTTCGATGTTTTTGGTTCGATTTGTCTCCTGTATCGATGGGTATCGCTTGATGTATATATCGATGTATTCCCAGCGATGTTTCATCTCCAAAATCAATTCATGAAAATGGAAAAGGATTGCACTGAGCAGATGGCGGGAATGAAGCCTGCAAAACAAGACTCGACTTGACTTTTATATGCACAGCAATGGGATGCTAACTCCATTGTTTAGATTGATTCCTTATCTTATCAGTAATCACTTTGATCGGCTGGTTGTGCGTGTTGTGTCACCCATCTGTCGACCCATGGAACTCAAGAACTAATCAGTGGCATAATCGTTATTATCATACGTTTATTCTTTACTAGTACATGTACATACAAGGTAGCCGAACAAACCATGCGAATTAGGTTACACGTAATGCATCGTACATGATTAAGTAAGCAAATAAGATAATTTGTATTTATGTATGTTCTTGATGCCTCTGGAATTGAATTGTACCGTCATCATGTTTTTACCTTTTCCTGCGTAGACTTCAAGGGAATTGAAGACGACCCGTCATATTTCTATTGATACGTCCGTGACTGGTGGATAACAAGTCAGAAAGACGATTCTCAATGTCAGTATTCTGGCAGCAACAGGTGTTTGCTCTGGACGCTCGCTACAATGCTCATCGTGCGAGAGGATCCCCAAATTTCAGTAAGTGGTTCTGTGTTTAGGTTAGTTTTAGCTTCGACTAAAATACTTATTCATTATTTAGTCCAACGTCGGGTTGAAATGCCACCGATTAGGCTTCCCCTGTCCAGGCCCTTGATTTACAGGAGTATTCCGTTTATAAGTTCTGGAGCCTTACTACGGTCTATTCTCATTCTTTTGCAGGAACTCTCTACATCAGAAGGCGAAACCAGCTGCTACGAGAATTTGGTGGAGACAAAGACACCGCACTCTGGAAACAATACCTCAAAATACGCGCGACGCTTCTCCAAGGGCGTTATGGTTCTTCTTTTGATCAAATCAGTTTGAGACGTCTAAGTACTGTCACCACCACCAGAGTGAGTATCTCGACGTCAAACAGTTTTTGTACATCCAGAACATCAAGCTTACCATTAATTTTACTTGACAGGCAAGCTCTGAAAGCAATCAGTGCACTGAATGGGTCGGTTCGCTGCCCAGAGAACTCGACGATGCCGCCTCTCATTACAGCGAAGATGTGCTCTCACCGACCAAAACTCAATACAGTACTCTGCATGAAAACTACGCTTTCGTTGGAGTTCATCACATATTTGATCAGGTTTGCTGGAGCTGGGGTATTTTGTTCACGAAGGTCTGTGGACAACTGCACTAATAGTTCGCCAAGTCCTGGTAGACCTCAGGGCAGCCTTATTTCTTCCTTGATAGCGGCCCCGTTTTTACTGTTATACCAGTCAAGCAGTGTTTCTCTAGACGCCCTATGAGGTAGGTACTTACAACAAAGTTCTGTTCTGCTGCGGTTCAACACCAGTCCAGTCGTTTTTTAGGCAAAAAATCTATTCAACGTTCAATTCAAAAGATTAACAATAATATGTCTCCTCTAAACTCTGTAAAATGGTAGGAATCTATAACAATAGTAATTCGTAAAGGAGATCCTTTTTGCTGATTCATGTTGTGTACTATCGTGTGAAGGGCGGGAAACCCACCAAAAACACGTTACAGGTAGGGGTTCCTGTCATTCCACATGTTATGTAGGTACCCCCGTAACCAAAACGATAAAAATCCGTCTCAGCAAGAAGAAGGACGAGTCCGGTAGCCAGCCCGAATGGCCCAGAATTCGTGCTAGGAACGTGTCCAGGTTAGAGCTTTCAAGTCTCTTTTGGGATTGTCATTTAATACTCCGGATTACGTCGTCAGATCAGAGCTTGGCCTCTGGCACCTGAGGTTCTGGTGGATCAGCAGCTGCTCAGCATGACACGCGAGAGGCTTCCATGAGTGTGCTTTGAGAGACTAACGGCCATTTTAGAGAGCTTCCTGGACCCTAGATCCAACTGGGCCTTGCAACTGAGGGCATCTCTGGAGGAGGCTGAATTGGGGGACATGTGGACATCACAAGGTGCTGCGGCTTTAAAGAGGACAAGACCTTGTTTCCTGGATCTCCTGCTGTCAACTACGCTCAAGGCGGATGTGGAGAGGGCGGCTACTTCCTCATTCAACTACTGCCCAAGAGACCTCTGTTGGGGCAATGTGCACCATATCTCTCCGAAGATCTGCCATTATTCTACAAAAGACTTTTACGCCAAATAAGATTCGCAAACCCGAGGTTCCGCAGAATAATTCTTCACCGCATTAAAAATCTATTCGAGAGCTCGGCGCCGTGTTCCATCTGCAACTCAAACGGCCCAGACTCCCTCATCCATACCATCGCAGCCTATTAAGTGTTTTCGTACAAGCGTTCCAAATCTTTGGGGTCTTCTTTCTTGAGGAAACCAACTTCTTTTCCCTTCTTCTCTCCGAAGAGAACGGCATGATCCGCAGGTTAATAGGGTTTCTCCAAACGGTACTCAGGCAGAGAGCGTTTATAATTAATGACGGGTTCCTGATTGATTAATAGAGGTCATGTTCAATTTAAGCCTAATAGCCTTTTCTTGCCTGTTAATCAATTGTTGCAGATTCAACAATCAGTCCTAAACTTTCATTTTAATGTTTTTAGAAGAGCCATTGTATTTCAATTTTTAATGTAATTCATAGAGCGAACTCTTGTGAAAAACTACTGTTTAAACAATAAAACATTGATCTATCTATCTAATGGCCCAGAATTCGAGGTCTTGAGTTAGGTACCTACATACATATCAATGGTAAAAAATACCTACCTATATTGTGCATATTTAAATAGCCACTAGACAGTCTGTCTTTTGATCGAAACTGGTTGATCAGTCGATTGAGACAGTCGTCACTGAGCATCTAGAAGCGTGTTAGACGATTGAGTCAACTGCTGAAGGAGACTGATAGAAATTTTGATTTTGACTAACTACTGAAGAGGGCGTTTAGCATTGTTTTGATCTAACGACTGAAGAAAAAATGATTGAGGCTTACTTCAGTCTGTTGTGTTCGATAATTTAATCAATCAGACTGGCCGTCTAGGAGCTACTTAACATGTAATGGCGGGTGTAGGTCCTTTTCCAAATTTTTGTTGCCTTGAGTCTATTGTGGCTGGCCCCATCCCCACAGTATATAATAGGTACACCACAATAGAGGCTCCAGCAATCACCAGGATAGAATAGTAGTCATTTTAAGAATAATACATTTATTGCACAGAAAAGGTTCCTACAATGAGTATAGGTAACTCAGAAAAAATACGTTACTACTACTATGATAAGGAATGAATGAATGAATAACATGTTTATTTACTGAATAACAATATATCACAATATAACTCACAACATGGTACGCTTTGGCCCAAGGCCGTCAGCAGAGGTTCCGTCTTACTCGTATTTCCTATGATCTTAGTAATAGTAATAAATAGTAATCTTTTGTTAAGTATTAATAGTATATTCATTCTGACTAGACTTAGAACGAAAGAAAAAAATATAATATACATACAAATAAATAGTGAATAAAGGCGCGGAACTAAAATTACAGAGGGGCCATTGGACGGGCATTGATTAAAAACGTTTCTACCTATTATGGTTAAATTCGGAAACAAGAAAATTCCTATATCGCCAGGCCTCGCGGTAGTAGGAGCAAAGACCAGACCAGTCCGGGCCATTCAGGACCTCAATCAGCTCCTCCCGAGTCAGTGAAGCCCTGCCAAAACATCTGATCCGCACGTATCCCAAAATTGGACACTCCGCCAGAAAATGCTCCGTTGTTTCATCTACGCCGAGGTTGCACAGGGAGCAAAGATAGATTCTGTCCCGGATCCAAGGCTGCCAGAGACTATGAAAGGTGATAACTGGGCCTTATCAGGGCTGCGCTGAGGTCTAGCGGGACTTGGCGTACTAATGGTGCAGTTGTCTCCAGACATTCGTATTTTATTATTGTCAGGAAAACCGTCAGTTGCCTGTGCTTTCTAGTAATGCTTTGTTGCGTTTGTTCGTACAGCACTCGGCGGCTGTTACAATGTTGAAGTTCGCCAACAACGATCGAGCAAGGTTGTGTTGTATATCAGACGACTGCACCGTTTCCATCTGCAACGTATTGAGTCAACCACCGACGCTTGAGTGCATGTTGAAAGGCCACACTGGACCAGTCACAGGTGCAGTATTCGTCTCTTTGTAGGATGTGCTATTTCTTGACGATGAACCGTATAACATAGTACATTCTATTTTCAAATTTCAGGTTGTGATTGGTCGGTATCCAATGATCTGCTTGTCTCCAGCTCGATGGATGGTCAGCTTTGTGTCTGGGACACTGCTAAGTACAAGTGCATCCGATCAATCAAAGGCTCAACTCACCTTCTGTGCTGCTTATTCCATCCCGTTAATAATAACGTCGTGATTGTATCCTTCCAATACTTACAGGGTGCCTACACAAATTTTGGTACTAACTCAAAGGTTTGATTCTGCCGCTCATCTGCAATTATTTTCCTATAGTGATCTCAGACTGGTAATACCAACGGTCAAGTGGAAGTCATCAATATCTCCACAGGTATCAAATATTCAAGTACAATGGGAGGTCGGGTCCTATGCATGGCCTTTGAGTCCGACGGTGCGAGCTTATGGGCTGGTAACGATCAGGTGAATACTTTTGTCATCACACGGTAAATTCTCCCTTAGAACTAGGAACTTTCAATCTGACGCGCCACTAATATTTTTCTTCCAGGGCTACCTGATGCATTTTCGTTACGACATGAAAACTGGGCAGTTGTCCAAATTGCGAAGAATTTTTTCTGGATTGAACGCACCAATTACGAGTGTCAACTGGAGATCTTGGGTCAGTAGAGAAACCAAAGATCCGTCCCTGCTTGTGAACATTGCTGACAACTCTCTTCGCCTGTACAGGTATTTACTGATTCAAACTTCAAAAAGAGACGGTGTGTGCTAACCTACTCCTTTTCTCTTCTGTAAAAATTAATGTGAGTTAATTTCATCGTTTTACAGGGTGGCAGATAAAAGGCTCGAACTGAAGAAAGACTTCCACATCAAGCATACACCTGTCTCCAACATAAAGTCCACATTTTGCCCGATTATGTCTTTTAGAAAAGGAGCCTGCGTCGGTATGTTTCATGCAGGATGTCACACGAGTTGTCCCCCCACCTCCTCCTCAAATCGTCCAAATGGGAGTAAACGTTTTTTCAATCTACATATTTTTTGCGAAGATCTCAAATATCATACATGCGTACCCAGCGCAAGTGGCACTAACCTTATTAATTTTAATGAGAACCCGAATTTCGTATTGCAGATTCGGATTCGGATCCTACCCGAAATTTCATCCCTCAATCCAATTTCTTGATGACGCGCCTAGTGAAAATGTGAACTACAATATGCTATGGTTCGGCTAAATTTTTGCGGCAAACTAACCGAAATCCGTTTATTTTGCGTGAAAAAGGCACATTTTAGCGCATTTGCACATAAAATATTATATTTTTGTAGGGTTTCGGTTGATCATTCCATGAATGACCTATGTTTTCATGCAGATAGTCAATCTCTCCGATTCATGGCGTTTCAAGGTGTCAAAACAAGTAAATTTCCGTCCGCTGACCACGCCAACTTGGGTGGTAAAAATGTTCTAAAAATCTGAAACTTTGGTGTTAGCCCGTTACGGGCTCTAGTTGGTCCTCGAAACTTTTCAACCCGTTCGGACCAAAATAAGGGGTGGTAGGGGTGGAATGTGTTTTACAAACAAAAAATGGATTTTCGACGGCTTAGACGAGTGGGGTATCATTTTCGACTATACATCGGACTTTGAATCAAATAAAACCCAGAAGGGTGCCAGACCAATTGACGCCCGCTGCTGATGGGCAGGCCTACCTATTTCAATAGTAAGTTTTCGATATTTCAGGTACATTGGGGTGAGGGATATCATTTTCCACTAAATTTTGGACTGTGAAACCTGACCTAAATCTGATATTCGGGTCAGGTACCCGTTTCCGGCTCCAGTTGGTTTTCGAGACAGCCCGATCGGACCAAATTTGAGGGAGTAGGAGTCAAAATGTCTATTTTCTAAAATGTATTTTCGTTATTTTGGGCGACCTAGGCGTGTGGGTTATCATTTTCTACTAAATGTTGGGCGCTGAATCGAATGAAATAGGTCCCAGAACGATTGGCGCTCACCTAAAGAGGTTGTGGGACTAAATGGGTATCTATCTACCCATTTTGAATGTGTATTTTCGAGATTTCTGGTACCTAGGCGTGTGGGGTATCATTTTCCACTAAATGTTGGACGCTGAATTGATTGGAATAAGTCTTCATGCTCCTGGTCTGAGGAATAGCCACCCCCTGTGAAAGTATTTGCAGCGTTCTTTATAACTCTCCATGTTCTACAAACACATGATGAAAATTTTTTTCATGTTTTCACGCAAAGTGAACGAATATTGGTCATTATTTCGCAAACACTCAGTCTAACCAGGAAATGGTTAGCATCATGTGAATCAGCGTTAAAAAAACAATAAAAATTCATGAGCCATGCATGAGAGTTCACCATTATCCACTATTTGACAATTTGGGGTTGCGCAACTTTGCCTGCTCGCTGAACAAGTTGCGCGACATCAAGAAAATTGTCGTAGGGATCAAATTTTCATGAAATTTTGGGTGGAATCCGAATCTGCAATAACTAATTTGGGGCATTCATTCAAAATAAGAAAGTTACTGTTGGTTCCGCGGGGTTAGCTAATATGATATTTGAGTTCCTTGCAAGAAAATACGAAAATTCTCCCATTTGGACTATTTTAGAAGGGGAGGGGGTACAACTCGTGGGTCACCTATACCCAATGATGTTTTTAGTAAAGACTACATTAATTATCTTAGCTGAACTGTGGCATGAGTGGTCTTGTTAATTCATTCCCAATCTTCTTATTCTCCCCTCTAACGTTAATTTCTTCTTCAGTTACAGGTAGTGAAGATTTCTGTGTCTATTTCATTGACGTCGAGCATGCCAATGCGAATAAAAGTGTCGTCAACAAACTCCAAGGCCATTCCGGCCCTGTTCTGGGCGTCAGTTTTAATTATGACGAATCATTATTGAGCACTAGCGACAGCCAAGGAATTGTTATTGTGTGGAATCGTACCAATGGTCAAAAATAATTTGATTTTATTTTGTATTATATTCGCATGTATATTTTTTATGTTTAACCGTTCAATTCCAATATATTTAGGATTCAGTCGAAATAAATTTTTGGTTCCAATTACGAAACATGACTTCAGTAATCTACCTTACTACAGAAGCAATGAATCCATGGGTTACAGTATTCTCCTTTATACTTGTTTACTCGCTTCTAAATTAGGTTTGGTGCCGTAATTTGGTAAAACTTTCTAAATTTTCGTCAAAAGAATGAAAAATTAAAATTGGGTTATAGCATTGGCTTTAAACAAATTGGAGTATGGACTCCTGGGAGCCAAATTCTTACATGGAATATGCCATGAACGTACAAAGCAGTAAGTTCTTTTAAATTATAATTTCTGATTAAACTGAGTGCCTTGCTCATTACTATAAACTTTTTTTGAAGTTGACCAGTTACTATAAATTTAGTTCTGAAATACTTTAAGGCATTTAGGCGAGTTCCTCTGGTAGCATTCAAAATCATTTGCCCTTTTACGGTTTTCCTATCCAGATGCATCATACGCATCGTCAAACGAGAGCATGAAAAGCTGTCCCAAGGAAAAAGACCGAGATGGGCGTATTACAGGTAAAATTTAATGTAACGCAGATGTTACAACTTCTCTCAATATTGTGTTTTTCCCGAGAGTTCTCAATTTTCTAAGAAACATCTCTTATAATGAGGCAGAACTGGAAGATGAACTGGCAAAAGCGGAAGATAGATGCTTAGTTTTGCGGAATCAAGTTGCTTACATGAAGATGCTCTACACCGGTTCTCATTTAACTAAACCAAGTTTGAGCGAAGAAAACGTTAAGGTGACGATAGTTTGTTGATGATAGCATAAAGTGATTCCTGATGATTCAAGTACCTTAACAGAGTAATCATAAGGCGCAAACACAGAAAGAATAATGTGAGGTAATTCTCTACCAAAATGTTATGCTCTCTATGACCAACCCTACAAAAACTGCAGAATTCTGTTTGAGATTTAAAAGAAACCAATTGATAACTGCGGATGGGCATACTGTTCTCTGCTACATAGCTTGGTTGCATCCTAATTAACTAGAGCTCATTGGCTCCTGCTCACTGTACATTTTTTATGTACCTACTTCTGTTAAGTAGAATCGGGTTTTTTCAGTAAACAAGAGAGAGCTTTCACTCATTAAATACAGGAAAGACCAGGGGCTTACATTCAGGGGTAGCGCAGGTAGGCGGTACCCTGAGGAAAAGAAGACAAATTATGCAAATAATAAAAATCCAAAAAGTTGAATTTGGGCGGGTTCTGACAGATTCAATTAAAAAGAAGTTTCGTCGATTCTTTGTATTAGGTTCTAATCAGAGATTGATGACAGTCTGAATTGATACTACATTGGCATTCATGGAATTCTTGGGTGTACCACTGCTCAATATGCAATGACTGAGGTCAATGTTCAATTCCAAGCATTAGTGTGTCTCCATGTAATCACAATGATTGTTTACAGTGAGTGTGAAGGGTGTTGGATGTTATGCACACTTTTCTTCTGCTGCCATCGCTTTTTTTTAGTGTTTTCTTAGCTAATCACCAGGTTTTCAGGATGGGGCAGGTATAATCGGTTAGTTTAGAACCCCAAAGTTGAAAGATTATTCTTCAGTTCACCATTTTTTCAATATCTATTGAGAAATTTCGGGTTGAAAAACAAATCTTTTCCTCAATCAAACTTCATTGACCTTGTAATTGAAAAGTTTCTCAAGAAAAGTCAAAAATTGATCTAATTTACAAAATTAATGGTGTCTAGCTGCCTCTAACGATCAATTATTACTTAAGCACGTGTATGATTATATTGCAAACTTCGTTTTGGTTTTTGAACAAAGGGGTAGGAGATCTGCCTAGATCACCTGTGATATAATAATATGATAGTAGTTCTAAGGGTGTAATCAGCTCTTAATTTTATTTTTTTAATTCTTAGAATAGGTAGTCAGTCCGGGGACAGGTCGCATCACAGCTGGCTAGTCTTGCATACTGGCTATTTGCAAAGGGATTTGTGGTTGCTAGCTAATGTTCAGTAGGAATCTTTGGATATGGTGGGGAAAGGGGGTGCTGTACCAATGGTAAACTTGACCACAAGCTGCCCAACTGGCACCGACTTGGAGGTACAATGGACGTATTACTTTTTTAAGGCATTTTGTAAAGTGACCTAAAGTTAGTGATACTGCCTGCCAACAATGTGTTTGTGTCACATGTCTGAAGTGTGCCATTAAGAAGCCGTTCAGCTCTAAAGATTTCAGTGGTAAAATGAAGTGATTCAAACTGAATAGTCGATGGAACCTCTCCCTGGACTTCACACACATCATTCAAATAATATAACTTTGAGTGTTGCATAACTTGCTCCTTAGACAGCCATAAATACAACTTTCAACAGATAAATTTGAACCTTTGAAAAATATATTTCAACTTTTGACTAACAGATTTCAACTATTGTCAGATAAATTTAACTTTTTGACAAATGGACTGCTATTTACAAACTATTTATACATATTAGCGATTTTAGGGCTGCATTCTTGCTATTTGAGGCATCCACGTTCACTGCGTAGGTAAACAAGCGCTGGGCCTGTAGGCGGGGGGGTCTAGAATCTCTTCTGCATGGGTGGCATAATCATCCATAGCAGCTGGACGTCCACTTTATTGTAATTTGTTTTTGGTTGTGACATTAATTGGTTGATTTTCAGGTTTCTTTCTTCGTTCCGCTTGAAGTTGAAATCTATTTGTCTATACTTGTAGTCAATTTGTTCCTTTCTACAAAATGTATTTGTTTGGGGTGATGAAACCTCTCCCTGTACTTCACATACATCATACAGAACATATGTAATTATGAGTTTTATTTAGTATTGCACAACTCGCTCCTTAGACAGGCATATATACAGGATTATTGATACATTAAGTGAAACTTTTGACAAATGTATACAATTTTAAAGTTTCAACAGATAAAACTAAACCTTTGACAAATAGATTTCAACTTTTGACTAACAGATTTCAACTATTGACGTATAAATTTAATCGTTTAACAAACAGAATTCAATTTTCGACTAATAGATGTCAGCTATTTATACATATTAGCTATTTTAGGGCTGCATTCTTGCTATTTGAGACACTTACGTTCATTGCGTAGGTAAACCTTCGCTGTGCCATCAGGCGGGGGATTTTAATCTCTTCTGCATGGATCTGCAATCATTCACATCAGCTGGACGCCCACTTCATTGAAATTGGTTTTCAGAATTCGTTCTTTTTGTTAGCTACGCATGAAGTTGAAATCTATTTGTCCAAAGCTCTTTTCCATAAAATTTGTTTTGTGAAGAATACTATAAATCGTTGGCGTTGTTACCATTTTTTACGGGAACGTTTCCCTTGACACGAACCATTTTGCATCAAGGCTGATACCCTCCATTGGTGAAGATTGGTTCCTGTTCATACATTTTTCGATAGCGTCCTTGAGATTACACAGGACAGGAAAACAGACGAACTAAAATACGAGTACTTTACTACGCCACGAATACAAATTATTATTAATATATATTATTTCTTTATGTTATGTCCGTGGTGGGCAAGTGTAAACCAGTAAACCTTCTTCTATTTAATGTATGTTTTTAGAATGTGGAAGAAAAGTTGTCCAGCGCTAACGTTGTTACATATTGGCCAAAAAACCATAATACAAGTGAGTGGAAGTATGGTGATGCAACAAACATTGGTTGATAAGAGTGTATGAAGTTGACTATGGCAGCGTATGGTTTTTGTCAGGCGCCCCTGCAAATATGGCTATTCAACCATTCATTGGGACCATTGCCAATGACCCCAAAGAAGCTATGCAACAGATAGTCAATGAAATGACTCAATCAGTAAATGCAGTTGAAGGCGAGTTCAAACGAATAAACAGCATTTTGTAGAAATTATGAGAAATTAGCTGACCTGTTGCTCATTGTAGTAGGTGTTGTTTCATTGAACATGGAGTCGTGAAACCAATTATTTATGAACCAACATTTTTAGGTTCAGTCAAGATTCATTCAAATACTATGGAAGGGTTGTTGTTAGGTTCGAGGAGTAAGGAGACCAAAATTATTAGAAAGGATCATTTCACGAGCCCTAGGGCTAGGAAATTGCCCAAGAAGCTCCCTGTCAATAAATTGCACGTTCAAAAAGTGGCTGCTGATAAGAAGTCGAATAAATCGATGGGCTCTGCAAGTCTGGAGTCAAAAAAATCTGCGAAAAATGTTAAGAGAAAGCATATGAGAAGACTAACAGCATATCCTAGAAATCAACTGGGAGTTTTGCCCACCAAAGAACCTCCCAAGAAGCCTGAAAACGTTTGTGCTGGCCAACACGTTCGAAAATTCAGCAGCAACTCCCAAGGAGTGCCTAACGCCACCAGCTCAACTTATCTGATCCCAACGCTTTCACACCGGATGAAATGCGTCCCCAAAAGCTACCGAAGGGAATTCAGTTTCCAACGAATTCCATTTGTCTTGGGAAAGTCGACAAATAAGTCGCACAATATTGGCACAAAAATCCAACAGACTTTGTCGCTCATCAAATTGTCCAGAAAAGGTCCACAGTCAGGGAACCTTGGCAAGAAGGATGAATTCACCAAATTGATAAATTTGGGGGCGTCAGAAGAGCAATCAGTTTCTGCTGCTGAGCGAAGGTTAGTAAAATGAGGTTTCTTTAAGAAAAAAAAAAAAAAATCGAGTTGTCAAATTGTCATGATTTAACATAAAAGTGTAATTCGATCAATAGATTTTTGCGATTTAGGCGTGTGGGGTATCATTTTCGACTAAATGTTGGACGTTGAATTGATTGGAATGAGTCTCCTGGTCCGGATAGCATCACGTGAATCAGCGTTAAAAACAATTCCTGTGTCACGCTGAGTTCACCAACATCCCACTTTGATGTAAAACCCACCCCCAGTTCTCACATGCCTAGTACCCAGAAAGTCCTGAAAATCAAGTAGAAGATTCCTTCTTGGCTCAAGTTAGTCTCCAAACTTTTCAGCCCGATTGGTCATCATTTGGAGAGTGCATGTGTCAAAATGTATTCTATGGAATTCAATTTTTGCGATTTTTCGGGTACTAGGCATGTGGGATATAATTTTTCACTAAAAATCGAACTTTGAATCGATTGGAGTGATCTCAGACACTCTGTACTCACCTTTTTTCTCATTTTCCTTGTCTGAGCTGTGTTAGTTCCAATATAGGATACGCTGGGGACCAATGATTAAAAGCGAGTGACAACGAATTAGTTCACACCTGACGCCTGCGCAGTAGCCTTGCTCTGGTCTCAGCACCAACACTTCTAGGGCTTGAATCGTGGCTCACACAGGTGCTGTCAAGCACCATCCTGAAGACAGCTGTTGAATGTCCTTATTAATGAGTGCATGGAATCTCGTAACTAGAACAACTAAGATGAAAAAAAAAATTGAAAAATATACTAATGCACTAATAAATACCTCCTTTCAGCTCGAGGCGTGCGGCAAGAAGCGGTCAAGTTAAACAGCGGAGCCCAATGACGGTAGGAGCGACGACCGATTATAAGAATTATCAACTCCGTACGGTTTTGATGAATTTGCACGACGAATTCTCGAAAATGACAGAGTATGTATATTTTTCATCTTTTCCGAAAAAAAAAAGATCAAAAAACATTCCCGGAAATTTGCAACTGTAGGATGATTAAATGCAATAATTGATGTGGAGTTGAGCCAATTTCCAACATAAAAGTGGACACAATTTCCAACACAAAAATGTCTCCGTAACCCTACAAAGAGATAGATTAGGTAGTTCGTTGGACAGATACATTCAAATAGTTCAATTCTCAGAAACTACGAGACAATGAAGGCCTCACTTGTGGAGAAAGACGACCCTCAAATGGCTCAACAACTTCAAAGTTTAGAAGATGAATTGAACGCGAAAGAAATTGAAATCAACGCTTTCATGAACCTTTATAACGAGGTAAGGGTAGCAAGTGGAAAGAAACCGGAATGGATTGGCTTCCAGAGGTTTTGGTGAATTATTTCTTGAATAATCAACCTATCTGCACCTAATCATGCCCCCATTTTCAAAAAACCCACTTCTACTTATAGAACCCACTCCCACTTCCACCTCCAATTGCTCCAAATAGTTAGATACAACTAATGTCTAAATGGAGCCAAGGTATGAAACCCCAATTTTTTTTTTTTAAAGAACTTTTTTGGGCAGTTTGGTGGATGGACTTGTTGGTGGTGGTCTTCTTGTTGATGTGTAGATCAAAACTGGGAGTGAAAGGCTAAGTCAAGTTAAACTAAGAATGATTATTCCATCAGCCACCCATGTATCACCCTTCAAGTAACATTTTATTCTCAAAATACAAAAATGTAGAACGAGTTTTATTAAAAAGTAAACAATTCCATAAAATGAATTATCATTATTCCAAGGGCCTTTTCTTGAAGCTCTGTAGTCATAATGATCACAAGCAAATCATTTGGCGCCTGTGTGAGTTCTCAGGTTGCATTGGTGGTTCCCTGCCTGCGATCAGTGTGACTACAAAGCCTCAAAAGCATATTTATATATGTAGCTTTGTAGTCACACTGTTCACGGACATAATATGGTTTGGTGCCTGTTTGGGTCCTCAGGTTGCATTGGTGGTTCCCTGCCTGCGATCAGTGTGACTACAAAGCTTCAAAAGCATATTTATATATGTAGCTTTGTAGTCACACTGTTCACGGACATAATATGGTTTGGTGCCTGTTTGGGTCCTCAGGTGGCTTCAGTGGTTCCTTGCCTGCGATCACAAGGAAATCATTTGGCGCCTGTGTGAGTTCTCAGGTTGCATTGGTGGTTCCCTGCCTGTGATCAATGTGACTATAAAGCCTATATATGGCTTGGTGCTGCTTTGTAGTCACACTGTTCACAGACATGGTTGCCTGTGTGGGTTCTCAGGTGGCTTCAGTGGTTCCCTTTTACAAAATTTCCTAACCTATCATTGACAAATCAAATTGTTACATTTAAGTTTAATTTCAAGGTTGAATTAAGTTGAAAGTTACATTGTTCACAACAGGTGGAATTGAATGTTTGGGTCCTCAGGTGGCTTCATGCCTGCAATCTGTGTGATTACAAAACATCATAAGAATACATATGACTTGGTGCTGCTTTGTAGTCACACTGTTCACAGACATTGGTTTGGTGCCTCTTAGGGTCCTCAGGTGGCCTCAGTGGTTCCCTTTTACAAAATTTCCTAATATATCTTCCTTTACCCTCTAACCTTATAATAATATAATTAAATTTGGGTTTATTCGGAGAATTTGTAAAAATTTGAAAAAAGGACCTAGCGAGAGGAAAATGGTGTAAGTAAAAGACTTACTGCTGAGCTTGAATTAGGGATACCCAAGAATTAATTAAATTAATAAGAATTAAATTAATAAGTACAAGGAAACAAGATTAATTATTATTAAATAACAAGGACACATTACAAAGGGGTCTACCAACCTGCAAGACAAGACAAAGTTACATGAACAAATAGACATGTGTTCAAAAAGTCATTGACAAAGGGTGGCTTTGATGGTTCCTTGCCTGCAATCTGTGTGACTACACAACTGCACAAGCATATATATGGCTTGTTGCAGGCGCCTGTGTGAGTTCTCAGGTTGCATTGGTGGTTCCCTGCCTGTGACCAGTGTGACTATAAAGCCTATATATGGCTTGGTGCTGCTTTGTAGTCACACTGCTCGCAGATATGGTTGCCTGTGTGGGTTATCAGGTGGCTTCAGTGGTTCCCTTTTGCAAAATTTCCTAACCAATCATTAACAAATCAAATTGTTACATTTAAATTTTCAAAGTTTAATTTCAAAGTTGAATTAAGTTAAAAGTTACATTGTTAACAACAGGAGGAATTGAATGTTTCCTACTACAGGGGGTAGGTAAAGTCATAGTACAACTGTAAAGAATTAAAGAGACAATGTAGGGTCTCAATGTAAAAGGACAACAAAGGAAAAACCTTCCAAACTATGTTGGTACCATTGTAGTCACACAGTTCACGGACATAGTGTTTGGTGCCTGTTTGGGTCATCAGATGGCTTCAGTGGTTCCTTGCCTGAGATCAGAGTGATCACAAAGTTGTGCAAGCATATATATGGCTTGGCGCAGCTTTGTAGTCACACTGTTCACAGACATAATATGGTTTGGTGCCTGTTTGGGTCCTCAGGTGGCTTCAGTGGTTCCTTGCCTGCAATCACAAGCAAATCATTTGGCGCCTGTATGAGTTCTCAGGTTGCATTGGTGGTTCCCTGCCTGTGACCAGTGTGACTATAAAGCCTATATATGGCTTGGTGCTGCTTTGTAGTCACACTGCTCGCAGATATGGTTGCCTGTGTGGGTTCTCAGGTGGCTTCAGTGGTTCCCTTTTACAAAATTTCCTAACCAATCATTGACAAATCAAATTGTTACATTTAAATTTTCAAAGTTTAATTTCAAAGTTGAATTAAGTTAAAAGTTACATTGTTAACAACAGGAGGAATTGAATGTTTCCTACTACAAGGGGTAGGTAAAGTCATAGTACAACTGTAAAGAATTAAAGAGACAATGTAGGGTCTCAATGTAAAAGGACAACAAAGGAAAAACCTTCCAAACTATGTTGGTACTGAGTTTCCAAGATTTGAAATTAATATGAGAAGGGAAAACAAACATAGGGAAACACCCTGGGAAAATAAACATAATACGGCTTCCCTTGAGCTGAACAACAACCCTCTCTCCGAAGAATTCCGCATTTGTCGCCAGTCCCTCTACTAACAATAATTTTCTCACTGTGAATTATTGGTTGGTACCTAGATTCCAAGATTAGAAATAAATACAAGAAGTTCACCATGAGAAAATAAACTGATGGCTTCCCTTGAATCAGCCAACAACTCTCTTTCCATGGAATTTGCACTCAGTTGGGAGTCCTTCCACAAGTTCTTGGAATCCCTAGCTCAGTAACAGGTGGGGTCGTGTGTGGCGAACATCCACTCATACGGGAAAACCAGGAGGCTTTGGCCAGAGGTTTCGACACGCGAGAAGCCTTTCGAGGAAAACTGTGAAAAAATTAATGAGGAACGACCACTATGACGATACTCGAGCGACACCTACAACCGATCACCTCATCCACATGTGAAGGAAGGGGTTCAATTCCGGGAACCGGAACCCCGGCCTCAGGTGGCCTTTCCAAAAATTGGAAAGGCCTGGCGGCCTGTTCGGTCCGCCTCAACTAAAGGCCTCGACCCGTCCACATGGTCCATCGGCCGGAGAGGAATCGATCAACGAGGAATCCTCAACCCAACCTCAACCTGTGTGTACCCGGCCTTAGAATTGAATATAATTAAATTCGGGTTTATTCGGAGAATTTGTAAAAATTTGAAAAAAGGACCTAGCGAGGGGAAAACAGGGTGTAAGTACAAGACTTACTGCTGAGCTTGAATTAGGGATACCCAAGAATTAGAATAAAGTACAAGGAAACAAGATTAATTATTATTAAATAACAAGGACACATTACAAAGGGGTCTACCAACCTACAAGACAAGACAAAGTTACATGAACAAATGTGTTTGAAAAGTCATTGACAAAGGGTGGCTTTGATGGTTCCTTGCCTGCAATCTGTGTGACTACACAACTACACAAGCATATATATGGCTTGTTGCAGTTGTGTAGCCACACTGATCACAGACATTATGGTTTGGCGCCCGTGTGAGCACTCAGGTGTATTTTCAGGGTCCCTGCATGTGCTGCTCTGTCATAATCATAAGGCCGGGTGCACACTAGCGTTTTTACTCGCACGAGATTCGCACCGCAGACGGAAGTCCGGAACTCAATACCCAGAAGTCAATGAGCCGATGCACACTACCTCCGATCTCGTTGCGAGCTCGGACGGGCAGGTACGAGAGGTTTTGTGACGGAGGTGCATTCCGTTGACGCTGCGTCAACTGTGACTGAGTTCCGATCCATGCTACCTGTGGTTCAGTAGCTCAGTGCACACCAGACGCAATGAACGTGCGGTTGTTTTGCGAGTTGATAATGAAATTGATGTTTTCATTGAAGAGATCAAGAAAAATATCCCTCAATTTGGGATATAAGATGTGAAGAATATCACGACAGGACTAAAAAAAGATCTGCTTGGATGAAAGTGTGCTGCGTTTTTGATCGTGTCTCCTACTCTTGCCATCAATTCGTCGAATGACCACACGCTCATGCGGAAATAGTTGTAGAATTTTTCCGGGTTCTCTCGTAAATCGGAAAACGATCGCACAAATGAACCACTCAGAAGTCGCGACTCGGTAAAGGGGTGCACCCAATACTTCCTGTTCACCTTTAATACATATTTTTTGTACACCAAAAACGCAAAAACAGCTTTTTTTCCGAAGTGCTTCATAATAGAGGTCCATACTGATCGAAGTCACAACTCACACTGAGGTTTTTGACGGACCAAGTGTGCATCAGTCCGTGCGGGAAACGTGCGTCAACGCAACGTTTTCGTACGAGTTAGGACGCTAGTGTGCACCCGGTTTGGTGTCTGAGCGAGTTCTTATGTGCCCTGTCTGTGCAGCTCTGCAATTGCACTGGTCACATGTATTTTTGCCTATTATTTAACCTTCTCATATTCCACATTACTCAACACTAAACATGCTAAAAACTAATTTAATTTCCAAACTACCTCAAGATACATTACCTCTAGAATTAGGTTTCATAGGAGAGTGGACTCTCCTGAAGATAGTGTAAGTCGTCAGCTCGTCAGGGCGTCACCACTAGAAACTGTCATGGGCAACTGATTTGTGAGAGACCCTTCACTGGTGCAGGCTGTTTTATAGAGGGAGTACCGTTATGAGAGTTTGACCTGGTGGGGAAAGGGCCCACCTGGCCCCTGAGGCCACTCCCCTTTCACCCCCACTGCTGTGGAAAGTACTATTACACAATATTCGCACCCAAATGGAAGAAGTCATGGGTCAAAATGGGTATCTATCTACCCATTTTGTATATGTGTTTTCTAGATATCTGGTACCTGGGCGTGTGGGGTATCATTCTCCTTGCATGTTTTGGACGCTGAATCGATAGGAATTGGTCCAGGGCCCACCACACCACTGTTTCCATGTTCCCTATGTTGAAGAAATGAGTCTTTATGCGCCTGGTCCAAGGAATAAGCAGTCTGGCGTTAGTTAATGTTGATATGTAAGGAAGAGAGTCCGTCTTACCTAGCAAGTTTGGTGTGGTGGACTAGCGCTTTCGACGTGAAGACGTCATTACTGAGTAGTTATTGGCTTGACAATCAAGTCAAAAGCGCTAGCCCTCTACACCAAACATGCTAGGGAAGACGGACTCTTCCTTACATATCTAGTGTTGGCTTGCCCTGTTCTCTGCTAACTCATCCGCAATCGTTGGTTACTTCCTGGAGCAGGAGTATGGCGAATATTTTGAGTTGGGACTACTACCCATCCATCTATGGGCCAACTGGGTAGTACCCCTGCTGGCATTGTACCTGTAACAACTGTTTTATAGAATACCAGGAGTTCGCCCAATCCTCAGCTGCATGGTGGTGGCATGCCACAGGATAAAATACCTTGAAGTATTATACAAGGGGTAGGTGACAACTTCACATTCTTTGTGGTCCTTTGGTTGAGGTCCTCTCCCGCCCACTCCTGATCTTGTACAAACAATCTCAACTTTTGTTGTAATTTTTACAGGTAACAGAACTAAAGGACCAACTGTCGTCAAAAGGTTTCCACCAACCTGGCGCCATCTACAGGCCGTCTTCAGTGAACCTATCCGAGTCAACGACGGGGGACCTGCATTCGGCACCCAAGAAGTCGAAACGGAGCAGGTGAAAGTGAAAGGTGACAGGCTGTGTTTACACTGGGCACCCGGTGGTGGTCAGAATGATATCGGATCCAAGCGGGTGACTGGCGAACTTTTACCGACGACAACCCTCAAAATGACCCGACTCCTCCGACGTATTGAACAGTTCCAGGACCAATTAAAAACATTGGCGTACATTTGAACCAATATATCGTAATTGCTGAAAACAGTCTAAGCTACCTACTTCCTGTCCTGTCCTTCTTGCTCCTGTGTAAAGTCCTGTAGCTTCTCAAATGCAAAACCCGCTTGCACTGGACAATCATGGTCTGCTGCTGGAGGTTCTGCATTGTGCTTCAACTCTACTATGCCCTAATTGAGTAGTTTTTCTCCCAGAGTGAGGCAATGCTGAACGTTTCAAGGTGAGATAAAAAAAAGTCAAATGTCCGTCTGTCGTCCGCGCCGTTTTTGGTAATGGACAATTTTCTAAAAATCTGAAATTCGGGTCACGGGTCTGTTCCCGACTCTAGTTGGTCCTCGAAACTTTTCAGCCCGATTGGACCAAATTTGGGTGGGGTAGGGGTCAAAATGTGTATTTCGAAAAATGGATTTTCGAGATTTTTGGCAATCTAGGCGTGTGAGGTACCATTTTCCACGAAATTTTGGAATTGATTGGATTGGGTCTGGGACCCGCCACTGTTTCTAAGCGCCTGGTCTGAGAAATAATCAACATGTGTGAAGGAATTTGCAGAGTTTTTGACTAGTTTTCTATCTTGAGGGTGCTATGTGTTGAGGCTTTGCCAAAGGGTTGCTGCATGTCCACCCCCACCCCTTGCAGAACCAGTGTGGAAGGACACAAATGTCCAGTGGATATTGGTGGCATGTCAGGGTGAGGTTAACTAGGAAGTAGCCCTGCAACAGTACCTGCCACAACTATTATTTAGCATAATAGGGTACGGTTACGCATTCTGCTATAAGGGTGGCATGCCACAGGAAAAAAACCTTAGAGTATGGACAGGAGGATTGCTGGCTGTATGTCATAAGCGCAAAAGTAGACCAATCAAAAGCGCAAGCCCGGGATCGGACACGTCAAAAGCGCAAATCTGTGGTAAATGTCCATTGCGCAAAAATGCACCAAGTGGCAACGTCGCGCCAGATGGAAAGTGCAGCCTCTGACGGTAATTTGTGGAAAAACGCTTCTTATGCCTACATGTGCACTAGATTCGAAATCCAGAATTGCAGTTGCTCTACGCTGACTTTTTCTCTGATGACAGAACGGAGGATGCACCACATGGTTTCATAGGTTGATGACGTTTTTGATGGTAGCAGGAAATATACTACCGGTATGTACGCTTTGTTGGTGTAAACATGAATAGTGTAAAGCTGCGTGAAAAGACGGGGTGAAGCATAAAAATTGCCATCAGCCAAAATCGTTGGTCCATGGTCAGCAAGAAACTTGAGACCTTTTTGGGAAGCGAACATCACGATTTCCTGGTCACAGAAGCCAAAGGCGAAAATTTCCCCACGACTGGTTGTTATAGGGTGAGTTGTGAGCTGCTCCATGAGTTCAGAAATTGTTTTTGCAGAAGCCGGAGTCACCTTTCTTCGGGTTCTGTACATACTTTGTTTGACATTGTTCAAGTCCTCGAAGTCTGTGCGGAGATGCGACTCAATAACATTTCTATGTCAACAGAACAGAGCTCAACATTACCCGGCGTTGCCGGAGTTCCCATCCAGCGAGACTTTGCGCTTCTGATGGCATCAAAAGCGCAAACTCAGATGATCCCTCATTAGGATGGAATTTGCTCTTTCGACAGTCACCGGGATTGCTTGTCTCATTATTTTAATGTGTGGTGATCTTTTTCCTTACCTGTTCAACAGGCAGCGACTCTGAAGAGAAGGTTACCTCTCACAAGAGACTTTCACAAACACCCCCCACCTACCCACTCCTGATCTTGTGAAAACAATCTCTTCCTTTGTTGTATCTTCTTCAGGTGACAACTGAAGGGCAATCTGAGGTCAAAAGGCTTTCACCAACCTGGCACCATCTGCCATCTTATGTGAATTCTAATTGCTAAAAACAGTCTAAAGAACCTACTTGTGTCCTGTAACCTCTCATATGTAACATTTTTGGGATTTTCAAATTTCACTAGTTGTTTGTCAAGAAAATTTCAGGGCGTTTTGAAAATACCAAATCGTAATTTCGTTGATGGACGTTATTTAAGTAATTGCTTTCTTTTGTTGTAGAAAAATGAGTGTATTAAGAAACAAAAACAAATTCGATTTTAGGCATGTATTTAATCTACCAACAACCTTCTTGGGATGCCGTTTATCTACACATTACAAAATAGAGTACCAACTAAGTGTACGCTAAAAGTAACAAATAAATTAAATACAATATAAAAACAGTCTCTTTACAATAGGAAGTAAAAGTTCTGCATTAGTAGATTACAAACAATAGTATGCGCAGCACTGTTCACATTTTTAATAAAAAATTGCACTGTCAAATTTGAGGCTCCTAACATAATATTTACAATCTAAGATCACAAGTTTTATACAACGTTCCTCGTGTAAGAGGTTTTTGAAATCAAAATTAAAATGTGTGGTCCTCAAAATGCAAATGTCATTTATTTTACGTCATTAAGTACATAATTGTATCTACAAATGAAAGGAGACAAAGGCCGATTTCACAAGAAATTTTCCAATCGTGTCGCTTATTCCACGAACGTCTTCTCGTTTTCAGATTTGACTCGTAAAAAACTGTATAAATTATGTACAATTATCGATTTTGGAATAGTATGTACACGTAAATACACAAAAAACGCACGAGCGCCATTTTTACTGACATTCCGTCGACGGAATTAACAGTAAGTTCACACCGAGTCGGATAATAAATTACTATACCTACAATCTAATAACTAGAACGGATCAGACGCCGTGACATCACAAACGATCGGAAGTCACAAATTTGTCCGAACGTTGAGCTCACTCGAGAAAAAAATTGGACGCAACCGGACATTCACGCGCGAACGTTTGGCTCTACGAAAAATTAAAGAAAAAAATATTGTAGGTACGAGGGGAAAAGATCACATTTGAGTAGATCACATAATGTTACCGTGGAATTTTACCACATCGTAGGAATTTGGCGCCAGTGACTCGCTGTAAAGGTCGATTTTGGGAGGCAGATTAAAATATCGAATAATTGTTGACATCTTCGTGAATTTTCCGCTCAAAAAACTAATTTAATCCAAAATTCAATGAAATTAGAAGCCAAAATGGAGGAATAGGGTGAATTAATATGTTTTTGTTGTTCCTAGTAAGTTAATTTTTCTTCAAATCCATGATTGGCTATGGATTCATCAAAAATCCAACTCCAATTTATCAATTTTCAACATACCCAAAAAATAATTTTTCGTTGTTTGAAAACTGAACAAGAACAAACCAAAAGGTAGTTGAAAAAAATATATTAGGAATACGAATAAAAATCATAAATTTGAAAATATGATTATGAATACAACAACAGTTGTGAATAAGAATAATAGTAATATGACATCCACGTACAAATTTCACTTAATTTCTCATTTACAAATTGGTACGTTTTTTGAATAAGTATGTGAATTTTTTAGATTAATTTTTCAAAACATGAAAAATATATTTTATAATTATACAGGTATTTATTATTCTCATGTTCGTATTTTGCTTATTGTACGGGAGAAATTCAAATCATTCAAACGTAAATCATACGAGAAAATCATCTTTGTTTATTTTTTTGAATGAGATGAAAATTGGGGTTTTATAAGGAGTTTCAGTTTCAGTCTTGAATTGGCAAATTTGAAAAATAATAAAAAATATATATGTAAGTAGTTGTTTTTTAATTAAAAGAAAAATATTGTAAGATTTTTACGAGGGAGTGAATTGATTTTTAGTGGAAATAGAAAAGTTCTATGAAACCTTCACAAGAAATTTAGTGATATTTTTAAATATTTATGAACAAATACGAATTTAAACATTTTTGCGCACGTGATATTCACATCTTCAAATGTATTCATTTGATTCGTATTCATATTTCTCGAATGATAAATAATCTGCCTGAACTGACATCTGGTGGCGTCAACTCGTAACAACGGCCGACATTTTCTCTGATTTGGGAGTCACTGGCGCCATCGCGTACGTCACGTTACACGTACACGGACACCAAAATCTCCATGTAGTCGCCGTTGACGTCGTCGTCGTTGAGCGTCGGTGCGCACGCGGAAAACGGGGCCCGGTCTTCACGGACGCCCGGGGCACACCGCTATACGTAGTTTTCCCCCGTCCGCGAGTGTCGGGGCCCCCGCCAACTCCGCCTTTTTGAGTGGTCCAACTCGTGTCGCTCGTCCTCCAGGTCGCTCCTCCCGTCAGAGGAACAGTTGTTGTTCTGGCTGGTCATGTAAGTCAACTCCATCACGTTCTGTGAAGTCAAAAATTCCGCTATTAGACGTTTTATAATATTACGTTCATCATATGATTCAACTCTGGAACCATCATTGCAATCCAAAATACAAACTGGAATATGACCAATACACCAGAGAGGACAGTCCTACCTAACACATTTTGTATAGTGGACGAGCGCATTCGAGCATTTGTATACGATCTTTCAGGCATTTTTTAGAATATCAAGTCTAATTTCAATAGAAAATGACCCATACATCAGATTGAAACTTCCACGATCCTGGCTTCAAGATAAGGGCACCAGAATGCCTCAAATATCGTTGCTGAATAGCAGTCAGAAAGTCTTTACAGGAGAAAAAGGTACCAAAACACAGTATCTCGAATTGTAGTTGGATCTATCTGGTGTGGAAGAGTGCGTTACTCTTCTAGGTCTCTGGTGAAGTACCAGGAATAATAGGAAAAAAACGCAGCAAATTCTTTCACAAGGGTTAGTTATTCCTCGGACCAGGAGCATGGAGACCCATTCCAATTGATTCAGCATTCAAAAATCAGTGGAAAACGATACCCCACACGCCTAAATCGCCGAAAATATCAAACATGAGGGAAATGGGGAGAACAGTAGACCAAAAATTGTTTAAATCAGTGAGTGATTAACCCCAGAACCCTAAAATGGGGGTCTCCAAGTAGTAAGGCAAATAATATAAAGTAAAATTCTTTCATAGAGGTAGGTTATTCCTCGGACCAGCAGCACGGAGACTTTTTCCAATCTATTCAGCCTCCAAAATTTACTGGAAAACGATACCCTTCACGCCTAGGTACCAGAAATCTCAAAAACACATTCTAAATAGGTAGATAGATACCCATTTTGACCCATAACCTCTTCCAATCGTTCCGGGACCCGTCTCATTGGATTCAGCGTCCAAAATTTAGTTGAAATTGATATCCCACACGCCTAGATCGCCAAATATCTCAAAAATCCATTTTTCGAAATACTCATTTGACCCCTACCTACCCCATCGGACCAAATTTGGTCGATATTTCTGGTGCGTAGGCGTGTAGGGTATCATTTCAAACTAAATTTGGGACGCTCAATTGATTGAAATGTGTCTTCAAGCAACTGGTCCAAAAAATAACCAACCCCTGTGATTTTCTTCAAGTATTTACCTTTAAAAAGCCCATCATGGTCCATAAATAAGTGCGTGGCAATGGGATCAGCACTCAAAAATGAGCTAAAAATTAAACCTCACCTCAAAACCCCATTTTTACCCATGGCCTTAGTGGCTTGCAGCGAGCTATGCTGCAACTAGGAAACTACGTGCAAACATATTTTGGATCAAATTAATTGGCCTTTTTCGGCGCCAATCAAATATCAATATCACGCCTTTCACGACACTGAACGGGCCTAAAATGTGATAAGCCCTAAACGAACACCTCTGGGATGATGAACGAACTCTTAAGCGACAAACAAACACGTGAAGACAATAGTTCCTATGAAAATTTCTATTTTAAGTACATTTTGACGACTAGTACCAACAAACTCACGACAGACCACTCGACGGATAATATTTTTTTCTTCCATCTGATCACTCCAAGAAACAGTATCGTTTAATAAGTGTATCAACTCTATTCCAACTTTGTCTATGACAAACCATTTGAATGAAATTAGTCGAAAATGGGGTCTGAAAGCGATTTACAGCAAGAGGAATTCAAGTTTTCATATCCGTGGTGGTAAGTCTCGATAAATTGTTCCCTGAAGTTTCGTTTTTCTGTATTTTCTACATCCAGGATCATCTAGACCCACTACAAGTAGTGTGTTTGCAGCTTCGAAAGACCTGTGTGAACCTCGTAGCAATCGAAAACCCGCGACAATTTTCTGCATGTTTATTGAACCTCCTAATGTATGCGTTTTTTGTAAAACATGTTACATACTTTTTAAAGTAGACAATATTTTCTATGATTTGAGACCACGATCTCTGCAGGGGTAGTAGTTACGAAGTTAACAAAAAATATTAAAATTACAATTTATTGGGAAAAATCTCAAATCAGTTAAACTAACCAGCCCTTTGAACTTTCCGTCTCTATTCAAGTTTCTATTAACAATTTGTAATGCTTCTGCGCTCAATGATGATAATGATTTATGGCAATCGCTTCCAGACCCAGTCTATAATTTTATTTGACTCGTTCGCCTGAAAACTCTAAAAAAGCGATACTTTTCCTTTGGCGACTACTTTTTCTTTCTTTCTGAAGGCAAATTTACCTTACGGTGATCAGTGTCAGCCAGAGGGTTGTTTGTAATGTTCATAGATTTCGGGTGAAATCCATTACCTACCCTCCCGTTGACTTTGCCATTGTGAGCGAACCCGTTCATCGTGACCGGTTCCAGTTGTTGAATGGTAAGACCTGGTTCGACGCCTCCGCTTTTGTCGCAACTTTCGACGCCATCTGAAACGTAAAATCCACTATAGAACAAGGGTGGTTTTTTTTTCAGATATGGTACGTACTTCAGATAATATAACAAGTCTTTCTGTTGTCAAAAACGTAAATTTTAAATTAATTTCCAAACTGAACAAATTGGTAAAATAGAGAGAAAAATACTCTTCAAATTCCCTTACTGGTGAACTTACTGTGATCTTCATGGGTAGAAGATCTCCTGTAACAAATGCAGATGGCACCAGCGAGCGTGAGAAGAAGAGCGAGTCCAGTGATAACAGCGCCAAGAACGAGATACAGTTGGCCATGGCTGATTTTGTCGCTCGGCATTATTCGGCTCCGGTCGGTTATGATGTGCACGTCCGGCGGAGGAACGTCTGTCGCGTTTGGCAACCCTGAAAATGTTATAAATTATTTAACGATGTAATGTGCTGGGTATTATAATGCAAATTTTTATAAGAATTTTTCAAAAATCCAAGTAGGTACTAGAACTGTTTGTGAATTTTTCAAAAATTAATTGAGTAGTTTTGCAAACCTTATTCAAAATTCTTCTTCTTTACATTATTGTTTTGTGATTTTAAAATGTCTATTTTTTGAGGAATGTTATTAAAGTTGAAATTATTCATCAGTTACCATAAAATGACAATGAATTTTGACAATAAATAACCGATAAAAAGATAACTTTTGCTCTAAATTTGTATTCATTCTTTCCTACATATTAGAACGCCCCATTCCTAATTTAAAACGTAACAGAAAAGACATATAAGATTCACGAATAAATACACAATATTGAAGCCATGCATGAAGAATATTTTAATTCATTCATCACTTTAATTGCCAACTTTGTTGATTCCCCATTTAGAGGCAATGCCACCAATCCAACATTTTGTCAAAAATGAGATTTCCATGCAGATTAATTTAAATTGACAAGGCTAAGCATGACATGGTCAAAAGTTCTGTTTTGTGACGCTAGATGCGCTAAAATCGCCTAAAGAGGAACTATTCAATCTAGTCTGTTCAATTTGGGTACAAGCTGCAATTACCTCCAACCTAACACTCCCCCTTTTATATTTAGCCACCTTTTTCGAAATATCAGAAAACGCAATTTTGTTGTTTCTTTAATGTGCTACCCCTGAGGCATTTCTAAAAACCTACACCAACTCCACACGCTTACTTTTCGTCTTCCTCGCGAAAATTGTACTAAACTGCGACGCCTCTCCTACTGTGAAGCTTTGCATTTTGATTTCGTACTCGGTGTCCGGCTGAAGGTGCGTGATGACGAAACTCCGAGCGTTCTGACCCTCGACTGACGCTTTGATGTAGTCAGCAGCGGTCGACCTTTGCCGGTAGTAGACGTAAAACCCGTCGACCGGCACCAGAACTGAGTTCAAATACTGGACAAGACCCGAATAAGATTAGCCAACGAGGGGAAAATCGTTCAAGGTGAAGGTTATAAGCAAATGAAAATAAAATCTTACCTCCCAATGGATTTTGATTTCTGTTGGGCTGACAGCTTCTGTTTCCGTCAGTGTTGGAGGGTCGAGTGGCGCGTTTCTGTGTGGGGATCCCTTTTGGAGGTGAAATTTCGTCGACGATCGCCCCAATTTATTGTCTTTATTCTCGTAAACGGCCGCTATCCTGAACCTGCAGAAGCGAAAAAATGCCATAAAACACCAGATTACATTTGAGGCGATACTTTGAAAATACAACTCAAGCAAAAATGTTATTTTCACCAGAATTTCACATTAAATTAATCTCTAAATATTCCTCAAAATTGCCTGATATGCTATAAGTTTTACTGAAATTCAACTTTGGAATGAAGTTTTACTGAAATTCAACTCGTTCCAACGTGAATCCCATCTTGAATGAAACTTCATGATTAGTTATTTATTAATCCTGATTGTATTACAAAAAGAGAGAATGCATATGGTACGCAACATTATAATCCAACGAAATAAAATTGCATTCTAACAAAAAATCTGCAAATTCTTACACACGGGTTGGTTATTCCTCGAATGGGGAAAACAGTGGGTGTGGCGGGTCTCAGACCCATTCCAATCGATTCAGGCTCCAAAATTTAGTGGAATATGATACCCCACACGCCTAGGCACCAGAAATCCTGACACATACAAAATGGGTGGATACATACCCATTTTGACCCATAACTTCTTCCGGTGGGTGCCAATCGTTCTGGGACACACATTATTGAATTCAGCGTCCAAAATTTAGTGGAAAATGACACCCCACTCGCCTAAATCACCCAAAATCTCGAAAATCCATTTTTCAAAAAACACATTTTGGCCCCTACCCCCTCCAAATTTGGTCCGATCGGGCTGAAAAGTTTCGAGGACCCATCTCGGCTGGGAACAGACCCCTGACCCAAATTTCAGATTTTTAGAACATTTTCTACTACCAAAAACGGCGTGGACAATGGATGGCGGACGGTGGACGGCGTACGGCGTACGGCGGACGGACATTGACCTTTTTTGATCAGGACATCATGAAACGTCCAGAAAAAAATTTTGAGCCGAATCGGAGAGGTTGACCATTATAATGAAAACATGGGTTGATTATTCAAGGAATAACCAACCAAAATGGCCTGGACATCTGCGAAAACAGATTCAAGAATTAATACACCAAAAGCAAACTGTCCGTCCACGCCATTGTTGGTAAGTGATAGAATATGTTCTAAAAACTGTTCGAATTTTGACCCTTATTGGGTCCATGAAACCTTTCAACAAGATTGGACCAAATTTGGGGAGAGTATATGGGTAAAAAAATTTTTTTTTCGAAACTCGATTTTCTGGATTTTTGGGAACTAGGCGTATGGGGTATCATTTTTCATTACACAAATTTTTCCATTACAAATATAAGGTAAATCAACAAGGTAACTTGCACACGTATGAGGGTCACAATTTTCCCGATGTAATTTTCAAAACCACTTCAGACAATTTTCACATCAAATTGAGGGTTTTACACAACAATTTGGAGGATGACATAAATAACAACATATTAGCGAGTGAGACGTAGCGTTCACACACGTACGAATGAACATAATGAATGAAAATGAATGAACACATTTTTCAAAATAGGTCTCTCCCCGAACTCAGGACGCTATAAAGCAAGTCTTAACTAATGGTGGCATTTACTTTAGAATGAGGCGAATCAACTGGCATCTAAGAATCATGGCGTTCGGAAGGACGGATGGAATGCATTCCTCGTGTTGTCTTGCACGGAGTAGGTATACTCAGAATCTATGTGGGCTTGCGTTGTGCCGTTTGAACCATTTCCGTCAACCTCGTATTTGAAAATAAAAAACCTCCAATTTCATGCGTACAATTTCCAAACATTGCCGCACCTGGTCACTTGCGTCTTGGACCGAGGGATCATTTCCCAAATCGGTTGCAGTTCTATGCACTGTACTTTGACTAGATTTGGTATAAAGTATGAAAAGTGAGGTCCCAAACCTGTAAAAGTGATCCGTGATGAGACCGTCGACCTCGTAGCTCCTAACATTACGTGGAATGTCCTCGTTGCTGGTCATCCAACGAGAGGATGACGCGTTGAGATCTTGATACTGCACTTTGAAGAATTCGATGTCGAGGCCGCTGTTGGGTGGGACGGACCACCGAACCATCACTGAATGGTCGGACAGCCTGGTGATATTAGGTCGATTCGGCGGAATCATTGGAGCTGAGGAAATAATAAGGGAACGTAATAACACGTCACATAATACGTATACGATGGTGATATGAGCGGAAATTTAGTGATTAGCTTCAGCCAATTAGAACTTACCTTTGTGCGCTTTTCCCTTCGGCCCTCGTTTCCTTTTTGCGTGACCTTTGTGAGGTTTTCTGGGCGGTAGAGACACTGGAGGGCCTTCGGACGATTCTATACAAAGAGGAATCAAAGTTGACATTTTCTACCGATAGAGGGTCTTAAAATATAGAATAATTCTTACATTTTTTGAGAATATTTATAAATATCCTTATTAAAGTGCCCCGAACGTTATCTTAAGTAAAAAATTGTATTACCGTTGAATAAGCCATCAAATTTATTGTATTTACCCCTCCTTATCATGCAAAAAGCATGTTGAGTAAACTTCGTCAAATTATCAAACGACCAAATTTAGTCTGTAGTCTTAACATATTCACCAGAATCTCAGCTTTTCAACGGTATAAACCAAATTGTTTTTACTGGAGAATCGTTATTAGAACCATACTATCGAAAGGGGTCACATATCAATTCATGCCTACCTATCAGGCGACGTCACCATAATTCTATAATTTCCCACTTTTACAGTTTATTTATTGTATTTTGCTTGTAGGTATTATATATTGTTATTTCTTTAAATAGCCGCCATTTGAATGCCATGAAACGGTCGGGGATAGGTAGATAGGTCGAGGAATATCGATTATTGACCGTTTTCGATAGTATGGGTCTGATAAGGATGGGGCCTACTGTACTGGAGTTATCTACAAATCAATTTGGAGGATGACTGAAACACATATTTTTATACTTGGAAGGCTATAAGAACAAATTATTAAGTGAAACGTGACATTCAACTCGTAAGAATGAACTAATTTTTCAATGTAAGTCACTCCCTGCAGTAGTGGCTGAATACGGGGGAATCACGGACACGAGACACCTCAAAAAGAATTGCATTTGGAAGGGATGGATGGAATGTCTTCTCCGTGTTGCCTTGCATGAAGTAGGTTTTTAAAACTACGCGAGCTAGCGTTGCGGCGTTCAAAACTAATGTGAAACGAACCATTTCCATTAACCTCGAATTTGAAGTGAAAATGTTAAAGATAAAATGTTTGTAGGTACTCAATTTTGAAAACACACACCTTGGCTTTTACGACACATCATCTGGGGTGTGGCGATTTGTCCAGGACTCACCTGAACCGAATCAGCCCCCAGAATTTATTGAAAAAATTATACTCCATACGCCATGGTTCCCGAAAATTGCAAAAAGCCATTTCTTAAATACTCACAGGTTTGTGTTAAGACCTTTCAGAGCGAATATTTTACTTTAATTTCCCCAAAAATGATTAATTTCATTACCATCGAATTCGTCACTGTCCGTTGGCGATATTGGCACAGGAGCTGTGACTTGAAGAGGTGACACTTGAATAATAGCCGAGCTGTACGTCACTCCGACGGGGTTGGACGCAAAGCACTGGTAAATGCCAGCGTGTTTCTTCTGGATGTTTTTCATGTACAATTTACCACCTAAACGTAAATAATGACGTTATTGTATCACGGTATACACCATTTAAGCAACAAGGCTGCGTAAAACATGGGTGTGTTCAGTATGACTTACCGTCAGTTTTCATGTGAGGGTCGGAATCCAAGTTTTGGCCGTTGAGCAGCCAAGTAATGTTTGGAGGAGGAGATCCTGTCGCTTCACAACTGAGATTCGTGTTCGTCCGCTCTCCGACTACCAAATTGCTGGGCCCACTAATCACGACTGGTGGTACTGAAACGTTACATCAGGGTTAACTATGTATTCGGTTGAACTGTACAGGAGAAAGCGCGAATCTGTCTTTTATATTTATGTTCAAAATATTCTGCAAATTGGAAATCCAAAAACAGGCAGTTAATTGATAACAATAATTTTCTTTTCTTTTTAAATTAGATTGTAGAATAAAGAGTACCTAGCTGAGTGGCGAAAATGGGTATAAGTATCCGTTTTCTACCAGATCTGAGATTACAGCTTCCTAGACGATTTCAGTACCAGGAATCGAATCGTGAGATTGCTTTTCATGAAACTGACATTTAGAAATAGTGGTTGAAGTTGGCCAGGAAGGCCTGGTTGAAAGGAATCATGCTGGAGATCAACGGTCCAATAGGCCCCAAAGGTTGCGTTTCAGGATGTCTAGATCAACAAATCCAAATGTCCACCGCCATTGTTTCAAGTACTTGGTAGACAATTTTATAAAATTCTGACATTTTGTGGTCAGGGAAATCTTTTTGGTTCTAGTTGGTCCTCAAAACTTCTCAGTCCGATCGGAACGACCGGAGGGAGTGGTTTTGGGTTTTTTGAAACTCGTCTCTCAAGATTTTTCTAAATATATATAAAATTTACAGCTGCCTGATCTCAGAAAGTCATTTCACAAAGGAACATATTTCAAAATGAAAGGTTATAAGTGCTACCATGCTCTTCACCCAAGTAATCTGGGAAGAGGTGGTAAGAGTGCAATTCTTGTTGAAGAAAATATGCAGCGTTGGGAATCAACAAAAACGGAAATTGAAATGTTCCAGATCAGTAGTATTCAAATCAGTACAACAAAGTACTCAATGAAAGCTGTAAGCTCAATGTAGCTAGTAACTTCAGCCAAGAAGACTATGAAGGAATCTTCAATAAATTAATAACCGCTTTATTTTGGGAGAAGACTTCAATGCCAAACACACCAGATGGGGGTCATGCCTTTGTACCAGCAACAGAGTTGAGGCCACAGTTTGAGGCCTGAACAGAGTTCCAGGCCAACCAACTGGTCTAATCAACATACCAGATTTTATTGATTTCATCATAACTCAAAACCTCGCTTCAAACTAATTGCTGGTGGAGGAAAACAATGACCTCAGCTCTGATCATTTACCAATTATCATAACTGTGAGTGAAAACATCATTCAGAGACCTCACAACCCAGCACTCGTTGACAGAAAGACAAACTGGTTGCAGTTTAAGTTAAATCTCAGCTCAGCAATAAACCTCTCTACACATATCCACACAATAGAGGAAATTGACAATGAACTTTTAACGAGCTCCATCCAAAATGCAGCAAATGAAAACACCCCAATAATAAAAAAGAAAACCAGTGGCGCCAACTACCTCCTCCTTCTTGCAGTTAAAGAATGCCCGTGTCTATCATAAGTCAGTCAATTGAACACTAGCGAAAATTGAATGATCTTTCATGATACGGGAAAGCAGGGATTTCAGAATCTCGGCATCAAATGGACAAGGATTTTGGACAGTCTTTTTGATTTTACAAAGAATGCGTTCAACAATTTGGACGCCAGTCTCAGCAAAAGCATCCTTGACTGTAGTGGGGCCTACTTGGCCATCGTGATTCCACAAATGGCCAAATATCCCTTAAAAAGTTGACTATTGAACGGGTTATTGTCCGATAATATTTCAACGGGAAAACATTTTTTGGTAAATTCTGACAACGTTTTCAGCATTTTTCGATGATATTCCAAATTCTATCTATTTTGAATAGTAGTCTAAAATTAGTTAACATTTTTACTCAACACTTTTTGTTGAGGAATTCAAGCAATTTCTGTGGAAATCGTTGATTATTTGCGATTATTGACAGGCACTGCAACTATTAGCAATGAAATCTATCGATTTATCATTGTTTTTGTAGAAATAAAAGACATTTTTAACCAGTAATGTCACCAGGAGAACAATTTCCGTGCTTCAATACGGGTTTCCCGCCCCTAAATGCTTTTCACAGCGCGGGAGAGAACCGATTTTCTCTCAGACACGGGCATTATGATCCTGTCATGGTAGAACACCAAATGTTCATCCTTTAATCCCACGAATCGTCCGAACTCTCCCGAAGAACTTCTAGAAAAGTCGTTCCGCAAGCGAAAGTGACCACTTGGGAGGTTATTGGATCGCTTTCAGTAGCAGTTGCAAGTCTTTCCTGTATTTTTGCTGACATTGCAGATGTCGCTATTCAGTGAAGGCTCATTGAGTGGCACTTGATCGGTTTGGATTGCCACACGTACCTTGTACTTCGAGTATGACGAGGTGGGCGACCATCGGTGGGATCCCGTTGGACAGCTCGCACACGTACTGGCCATTGTCAGAGGGCTTCACATCCGACAGCCGAAGAGCGCCAGGCCGAAGTTCTGCTCTTTCCATGGGCAGTGCTCCAATAGCTCGTCGCCACGTGACGTTGGGCGGAGGGGTGCCAACACCGCTGCATTCCAAGCTGACGTTCTGACCTGGAAACCAAATTTTTCAAACTCATTTCTGGTGATACTCCTCGTTTAGCTCGGTTATTCCTTGAATCAACCTATGTTTTCGTGCAAAAATTCAATCTCTCCGATTCAGCCCAAAAATTCTGGGCGTTTCAAGGTGTCTAGATCAAAATAAGCAAGTGTCTGAATCCAATGATACGGGTCTCGGAACGATTGGAGCCCACTGGAAGAGGTCATGGGCCAAAAAGGGTATCTATCTACCCATTATGAATGTGGGTTTTCGAGATTCTTGATGCCTAGGCGCATGGGGTATCATTTTCCACTAAATTTTGGACGCTGAATCGATTGGAATGAGTCTCTATGCCCCTGGCTCGAGGAATAACCAACCCCTGTGAAAGAATTTGCAGTATTTCACTCATGCTGTATTTAGAGCCAAATGAAACGAGATAATCAGGACAACATGCCCTGTTTTTACTGTATCATGCTACAAAAATTGGCTAATTTTAGTTTGACTTACCACGCGATTGTTTAAAGCACTCTAATACATGGAATCCCAGTATAGGGGTGGGGTGCCTAATATAACAGTTGTTTGGATACGGCAATGGATACTATCCTAGCGTTTTAACGATTGAACGGCTCCGTAGCTCAGGGGATTTTTATGATATTTTAAAGTGGGTGTTTGAATGATGTACTATTGCAAATTAATATATGAATATAGTAATGTATAGCAAATGAATATAGTTCAAAAATTGCTTTTTATTTTTCTAGCAGTTTCTGCTAGTTGCGAGAAATAATGAAAATAGAAACTCAAGCCTAATTCTCAATTTACATAGAACAGAATCCCTCTCGGCGGGCACGTGGCAGCACCAAGAGCCAATTTGGGGAATTTATGGTTGAAAAACTTGTAAAAACTATTTAGCCCCCTTCCATTTTGTCAGTTTTTCTGCGAGAGCATTGCACTCAGTAAACGAACAAACGCACAATATCCGTGATCTGGAAGACTGAGGCCTTACCCTGTTGGACGGTATATTTGGACTGCGGGTCATACAGAAATCTCGGTGACACGGGTTCGGACGGTTTGACGACAGTGACGTTGGTTTTGAGCGGTGAATCAATAATGAGACCCGTAATATAGTTGGTGGCCGAACAGGTGTACACTCCATTGTCTGCTTCAGTCACATTAGTAAGCAAGAGCGAGCCTGTCGTTGGAAGAATGACGACTGATTCAGCTGAAACACAATCGGAGGAGGATGCGCTTATTAGTGAAGATGTGATAATGGCACAAACTCTTATCTCATTCCTAGGCAAAGGTGCCATCGTGGCCTTTGCAACTCCTTTCTACAGTCAGCCCTCGTTGTTGCTGAACTCTTATCGAATATTACTTATCCTGTCGCTTACCTGGAAGAGGCTGATCGTTTCGCCTATATTGAATTATAGCAGCCGGTTTACTGACGGGAGGTGGGCAATTGATGACTATATTGTTGCCTTCGGTAACCGTGTAAATCCTCGGAGCGGCGTAAAGAAACGGCTGCAGCTCTGCGAGAGTAAGTTTGGCCGGCGTGCTGGCCAAGGCTGAGGCTCCGTACCACGCTACGCACTGAAATAGGAAAATTAAAAATGATTATCTGCGCAGTCTGGAGGCCAATAAGTTCGAATGAAACGTAAGTGGGTGGCTAAAAGAGCGAATGAGCTAATTGAAGAACATGAACTGGGAATAAGCAGTGATTTGGTCCATCAGTGGGTTGAGGTGCGAGATTTCCTAAAAATTGATCCAGGAGACGACAGTTTTAGTATTTGGTTGGTTATTTTTTGAATAATCAACCAATGTAATCCAGCCCGAGGTCACAGAGGGTGTAAATTCTACCACATAGGTTTATTATTCCTTGGTGCAAGATAATGGGGAAAACAGTTTTAATCAATTCCGTCCAAAAATGTAATGGAAAATGATACCCCACACGCCTTTAAGTGCCGAAAATCTTCAAGCCAGCCTCAATTAGCCTTCAAGGGTTGGTTTTACAACTCATTTACAACAAAATGTGTCTTCAGAGATTTTCTTTTCAGAGGCTTCGTTTCCAAGTTACCTACTCACGATTCAAGATGATTTTTGTCGTGTTTTTGACCTGACGTCACGAAAACGGCCATAACTCCCTTAATTTACAAGATAAACTCAAATCCGAGTATATCGTAGGAAAGAGCGTCAAACTACTCTTCTGATAGATCTCTCAACGTCTCCATTAATTGAATACTGGTATTCACTAATTCAGCCTAAAATTAGGGGATGAATGAAAACGCGAAACCCTGTCAACATTCAACCGTTGAAGAAAACCTTTCCCTACAAAATTCCCCTTTCATTAGTGAAAAATTCCCCCAGAATACCATCTTTCCAACGGTATATTCAAATACATTTTTGTATCATCATTTAAGGGTAAAAATGACATTTCAAGTGGAAAAAATGAGACAGACATTTTCACCAAAATCGTGGTTTTTCATGGAAGTACCAAATTCCACAAACTTGAGAGCTAAGCGCTGACTACTAATTTTTTTTTCTTTTCAAGCTGAATTGAATTGTGATACTTCCAATCTTTTGAAAATGACTTAAATATATGACATCACATAAACTGCATTTTTCCAAAATAGTAGTTTTCTTATAAAAGTACCGAATTCTACGAGCTTGAGAGGTAACGGCCGATTATTGAACTATTTTTCAAGCCAAATTGAATCGTGATTACACTTTTCCAAGACTCCGGTAATAAGTTTCGACTTTTATAGTACATACTCCCATAAACTCTTCTCAGATAGGGGTATTATACTCGGTGGATGAAAACATGAGAAATTCCCATACTAGCGGCAATACGCTGACTGCTGTCGGGTCCTATTTTTAAAAATTATTATCATCAGTGCACTGTATGATCTTAAACTTTAAACCCTGTATATAAATTAAACAGAATATAGCATTATATACTGGAACTTGATAATGAATAAGGAACTTGAAGATAATCTTAAGAATACATCGCATAAGAACGAATTTATTATCATGACATCTACTTGAGCTTTTGTACTATCAAATAACGCTAATAGCAAATCATAGCAAAAATCCACTTCAGAATACCGTTTTTTGGACGAGAATCAAATGAAATGTCCAAACCTGCCATCACAATATGTACTTATCAAACCCAAGTTCAGAAATACTAGCTCATATGGTAATTTCTTTATGTAAACTCACCTTACATGGATCGTTATTGGAATTGAAAAAAAAAAAAAGAAAAAGAAAAAAATGGCGCAAAAAATTCTTATTAAGATCATGATGCCTCGAGGGCCAGGCTCATGATGCCTCGAAGGAGAATATGAAACGACCAAGGCGGACAGGGTGGATCCGCACAACCTGAGTGCTCATGTTCAACAAGTAGGTATCTAGAGAATAAAGAAGAACCTGAGGGCGAAAAAGACTTTCGGAGAAGATCAGAGAGACCGAAATGCCTGTGGTACTGAGAGTTGAGTTACCTGATTTTACTAGAATCGTAATAAGGGGGTCACTTTTAAAAACACGCAGCTAAGTATCCTTGTGATTAACTTTTATGAGGAAGCTGTTAGCAATACGGAATTGCGTTGCAAATTCTTCCACAATGATTGATTATTCCTCGGAGCAAGAGTATGGGGAAAACAGCGAATGTGGAGTGTACAGGACATTCCAATATGTAGGTAGGTGTCCATTTTGACCCATAACTACCTCCGGTAGTCACCAATCGGTCCGAAATCCATCTCAATGGATTCAGCGTCCAAAATTTATAGGATAATGATATCCCAAACGCCTATTTCCAAAAAAATCCCGACATTCGAGTTTCGAAGAACACATTTTTCACCCCAAATGTGGTCAGACCGGGCTGAAAAGTTTCGAGGACCAACAAGAACCAAAAAGAGGTCCCAGACCAAAATTCCAGATTTAGAAAATTGTCTGCTATCTAGTAAAAATGGCGTGGAAAGCCACAAAAACTACGTAGTTTAAGAAATAATAAACTAACACCGCAATATCCGTCCACGTTTTTTTTGGTAGATGAAGATTGCCTAAAAATCTGGAGTTTTGGTCAAAAACCTCTTTTTGGTGTTAGATGTTCCATGACAGAGCAACAATTCGGTCAAGAGAATGAGCTGGGGACAGCAGCTATATGGCCAGGAGCCCAAAACAGAGTTAGATAACTCACAGCGGGACCAGGATTTGTATTTGTAACTGAGGATGATCGCCTTCTACAACTGGAAGGGTAGTGGTAGCAGGAGACCAACGGAAAAGCCATCGAAAGGGGGATAGCCTACACAGATGCCAGAGGCAGGATGGTTCTAGAGATGGGAGCCAGAGTTGGATTGGTCCAACGTGCAGGCCACAGAGATACAATACCAGATATTACTACGGCTACAGAGAGGCTGGTCCAGTGAATTGAGTAATGGAAGGTGATGGAGGAATACACCAGTAAATAACGTTCGAAGTTCAGGTCCAATCGCAAGATGGTAGGTTTTGACCACAGTCTACCTCTATTGAGGAGCAGATAGATCTATTGTCTCCAAACTGAGCGCATCTATAATATGCACCGTGAAGGCAGGATGTAGAGAACTGCAGCAGAGGGGAAACCCCTCAGGATTTACATGCAGAATTCATTGACACATTCTACAACGAATGGTGTCAAGCGGACAGGCATGGAAGAGAACTGCAGAATATTTAGAGTCACTCTAGAAGAAAAATAGAGGATGAATAAGCCCTGCAACAGGCGTACCAGGCAGAAAAGTGACATTGGTCCCTAGTTTCACCCCTAAATAGGTAACCCTCACCCTAAAATACGTATTAGTAGGTTGAGCCTTTGGGAGGAGGTTATAGTTGATTGGGGGAAAGAAAACACAAGTTCTATAATTTTCTGAGAATAAATTTCGTTCGGCCCCCTACAACAGCAACACATATGCGCTAAAAATGGTACACCTATTCTCTAAGAAACGCCTGACGGCCAACAAACAATCAACCCCTGTCAATTTACTCGGGAAAAGCCCGGGCCGGTTATGAGTCTGAGCCTGCGACATTTCTAGAAGGAAATTGAGAACTTTATGCAGCTTTTCCAAGTCGAATTGAGAATTTTCCAATCTAGTAAGATTGTACAAATAAAAATAAACGAGCTAAACTCAGAGTGGCCTCAAGTTTTGGTTGGTTATTTTTTTTTAGATAATCAACCTGTTTTCATTCAAAAAGTCAATCTCTCTGATTTGGCCCAAAAATTTCTACTGGACGTTTCAAGGTGTCTAGATCAAAATAAGCAAACCTCCACGCCGATTAAGGTAGTCGAAATTTTTTAAAAATCTGAAATTTTAGTCAGGGACCCGTTTCCGGCTCTAGTTGGTCCACGAAACTTTTCATCCCGATCGGATCAAAATTAAGGGATGGAGGGAGGAGTGTGGAGGTACATGCGTGCCTCGCAAAATGGATATTCGAGCTTTTCAGCGATCTAAGCGTGTGGGGTATTATTTTTGACTAAATTTGGGACGCTAAATCCATTGAGATGGGTCCTGGAACGATTGGCGCCCACCGGAAGAGGTTATGGGTCAAAATGTTGGACCCTGAGTCGATTGGAATGAATCTCCATGCTCCTGGTCTGAGGAAAACCAACCCCTGTGAAGGATTTTGCAGCGTTTTTAGTTGTTGAAGTTTCTTAGATGGTGAAAATCAAAAGCTATTGTATTTTTCTTTTAAATTCAATTTTAGTGGTAAAATTTTAAATAAAAATTAGAGATAGTTGAGTTGGAATGGTTCAGGTGACTAGATTGTACCTGGTAATCTCCTTCCTGTTTTTCATCGTTGAATTTGACTAGAAGCCGACTCGTGGTGGACGGCCTGGTTTGTTGGAGGTGGTCGTGATGGAGGTAGACGCCATTGTGGCGCCATCGCACCGCCTCCGCCGCCACGTTGAGAGAACACTCAAAGACGACGTCATCTCCAATCGGCGCCACGATCGGCTCTGGCGACCTCACGAAATACAGCCCCAAATCTGCGAATAAAACAAATATAGAAATATTGAGAATCCGTCAAGACAGTCGAACGTATTTCCTCTTCAAATGATCACATTCAACGCTGGCAACGTAAATTACAGGGGTGGAAAAGAGTGCCATTCTATTAAAACGCTGCAAATTCAAACACACGGATTGGTTATTCCTTGGACCAGGCGCATGGAGACTAATTTCTTCAACATGGGGATAATGGGGGAAACAGTGGGTGTGGTGGGTCCCGGACCCATTCCAATCGATTCAGGGTCCAAAATTTAGTGGATAATGATACCCCACACGCCTAGGTACCAGAAATCTCGAAAACTCACATACGAAATGGGTAGATAGGTACCCATTTTGACCCATAACCTCTTCCAGTGGGCACCAATCGTTCCGGGACCCGTCCCATTGGATTCAGCGTCCATGGTAAGGTGGTAAATGATACCCTACACGCCTAGGTACCAGAAATCCCGAAAATAAATATTCAAAATGGGTAATAGATACCCAATTTGACCCATAACTTCTCCCAGTAGGTGCCAATCGTTCTGAGACCTAGTTCATTGGATTTAGCGTCCAAAATTTAGTGGAAAATGCCACCCCACTCGCCTAGATCGCCCAAAATCTTGAAAATCTATTTTTCAAAAAACACATTTTGACCCCTATCTCGCCCAAATTTGGTCCGATCGGGCTGAAAAGTTTCGAGGACCGTCCTAGGCCGGGAACAGACCCCTGACCCAAATTTCAGATTTATAGAAAATTATTCAAGGAATAACCAACCAAAAAGGTAGTGTTTTCACGATTTCTGGTACTTAGGCGTGTGGGGTATCATTTTCCACTAAATTTTGGACCCTGAATCGATTGGACTGAGTCTTCACGGAGGAATAACCAACCCTTGAGACAGAATTTGCAAGGTTTTTTACCTTGAAGAAGGCTCATTTTGGAAGTGTACAATGACCGCGTATTGAATAAAAAATAATTATTGGTTTCTCATTTGGTCCAATCATTCCCATTTGCCCGAAACTGTCCTTCTGTACTGTTGAATTTAGCTTTTCCAAGTAAAATTGAAAAATTTCCAAACCAATTTGAGATTTTTTTTTTTCAAACCAATGTGAGAATGTTACAAGCCTTGAATTTTCCGATCAGAGAAACATTCACGACTAAAAAGGAAGAGGGAGTCTTCCAAACGGAATTGATAGGTTTTTAAGGCAATTTGAGACTTTTATTGGAAATAGAATTACTGATACAAAATGGATGAATACCGGTTTCTAACATATTACCTAATATTGAAATAAAAAAGACAAAATGAACGAAGAATACTTCATAAATATTCCTTTTGAAAAAAGGCTCTTGTTTAAGAACACATTTCTTACACTGGGAAATTCTTCAATTGGTTTGAAAAACTCCCAAATTGATTAAGAAAATATTAAATTGGTTAAAAAGAAGTCTTAAAATAGGGTTAAAAATTAATCTAGTTTGTTTAGAGAATATCAAATTGGTAAAAAAAAATTCTCAATTTGACTTTGAAAATTTGCAAATAGGTTTAGAAAAATTTTAAATTGGTTTGAAAAAACTCATAAATTGTTTGGGAAATATCAAATTGGTTTGGAAAATTATCAATTTGACTTGAAAAATCCTCAGTTTGACCTAGAAACGCTATATATTGATGATTGAGGTGATGGAGCACCCCCAGCGTTTCTTTTTGATTGCAATTTCCTGAGGGTTAAAACAATACCAACCCTGGTTTTCGGTTAGAGCGCCGATAATGGCGAAATACATATATATTGAATGTATTGTAGACGATGTAAAAGAATCAATTTTGTTGGACCCTAATCCAGACAGGCTACATTTCACAGCGTTCGTCGATCTTTACATATTGCACCAAATCACTGTGGATCTCCCGATCTGAAGAAGCGAACCTGTGCAAAAAACGCCAAGTTGAAGAGAAAATAAAAGGAAAGCACTTGTGCTGTCGGGCGCACGGATGATGTAACTCACGGGTAATCGTAATGCGAAACTGCGATAAGAAGAGGAGCCGTTTTTGTTGTCTGAATGGAAGAGGTACAAACATGTCAACGTCGTGCCCATTGATAGTTTTCGCGCTCCCCTTGAGACTGCTATCGCGCTTGGACGATTAGCATGAAAGAAATTCCACCTGAGACGAATACTCGACAAACTTTATTTCGAAATTGAATCACAATTTGTGAATTTCAGCTCAGGAAAACATGTTAAGTCTTGAATTTTTGATCGCCGCAAGAAGGGAATCGGGGATTTAGTTATTGTTTGTCTTCCATGAAGATTTAAAAAAAAAAAAAAAAGATAGCTATATGTGATATAAAGATAACGTAAATATAATAGAGATTTGAGGGCAAGCCAGTACAATGAAAATTCCGGGACACATCCCAACATTCGGATCATTTTTCATTCCTCCGCTGCAGTCGAGATAGTCGAGATGTCTGAAGAACAACTAATCAATTTCAAATGGAATTGGATGACACCATCATTATTTGATTGAGGAAAAGCAGGGAAGTCCCGAATCGCAAAGCTTAAGAAGAGTTAATGTAGGCACTTTCATAATCTGGGCACTTTAGTAGCCCTAGTTGAATCAACTAATTGTAAAGCAACATAATACAAAATCAAAAGGCTTTGGAGACATTTTCTCCGATACTGCCAACATTAATTTGAATGATAAGTTACATTCGTGTTGCTGCCATTATTGCCCGCTTTGGTCGATAACACCAGCGTCGATCGACGGCTCCAAACAAGCAGTTCACTTTCCATGAACAAACTCGTGTCAAATATGAGAGCTCAAAATGATTTCTCAACTGAATAAATAACAAGGAATCGAAGGTTGATTTATGATGAGTAGCTTGACGGAGCAGATGTGATTCTAATTCAGAATGGGAGACATGAAGAGCGCTCATTGTCTATATCAGGCCACAACCATGCGGAGAGTATAAATGACCGAATTACCGTCCTACATACGTCACAACAACTGCCATCGACCAAAGTGCGTCGTGGTACGTGATATGTTTTAGAATACTGCTTAAAGAAGAAGCTGTACGAAAGCCTTTGCAGAAAAAAACGAGGTATAAATAAGAAAATTCGCATCCCGAGCATGAATATGGGAGAAGTAATGTAGATGAGACGTGGTGTTTTTAGGGTCGCTTCGGGTTAGGGCCGCTATGAAGAGACTGGTGATAAGAATCGCGATACCAGCTCTCATTTATTGCATTTTCACGTCGATTTTGAGGGATCATTTCAATTTTAAAATGAAGGATTACCATCTCCAATAGGAATCAACAGGCACCTTCAAAAGAATCCCATCCAGAAGGGACGGATGGAATGTCTTCTTCATGTAGCCTAGCACGGTGTAAGTATTTTTCAGATTCTTCGTCGGTTAGCGTTGCGGCTTTTAAAACTAATGTGGAACGAAACATTTCCACACATTGGAGGTAGACAGATTGGTTTGTTTCCCATTGTTATTACTCTATTTACTTTATTTAAGAATCTAGCCATTGTAGATTCTAGAAATAGCGTACAAATAAGAATATTCGCATACCGACCATGAACACAGAAGAAGTATCTACTGTAGCATGAGACAGGGTGTCTTTAGAGCGACATTAAATGTCCCAAATTTTGGGAGGGCACAGAGAAGAAAGGGAAAAACTCCTGCCGCATACTCAGGGATAACTGATCCAAAACCCGGACTCGAGGGGAATTGAGCTGTCGTCAGTGACGGGAAAACGCTGCAAATTCTTCCTGAACTGCTAGTATTCTTTGAACCAATATTATGTGGGAAACAGTGAGTGTGGACTCATTCCAATCGATTCAGCGTCCAAAATTTAGTGGAAAATGATACCCCACATGCCCGAATAATAAAAAGTCCAGAAAATTGAGTTTTGATATACAAATTTTTACCCACACCCTCCCCTAATTCTAGCCGATAAGGATGACATTTATCGGAGAATTAGAGCCAAATTGAGGTCCAAGACCTAAATTTCAGATTTTATTAGATTTTATTCACGGAATTTATCTATAGCCAAAAATGGCGTGGACAGGAACATACGGACATTTGGATTTTTTTATCTAGACTGTCAAATTTTGGACCAGGAACATGGAGAAAATGGGGAAAACAGTGAGTTCAAGTGTCCCTGACCCGTTCTAATCGATATAGCGTCCAAATGATACCCCACACACCTAAATTGCCGAAAACATCGAAAATTTATTTTACAAGACACATTTCTTGACCCTCTTCCGACACACATTTGATCTGATTAGGCTGAAAATTTTCGGGGAACATCTAGAGCCAAATTGAGGTCCCAGACCAAAATTTCAGATTTTCAGAAAATTGCACACTATTAAAAAGGGGTTGGCGAACGGCGTACGACTTTTTGGATCAGAGCTGCCAAATTTTGGCGCCATTCCATTATTCAAGGAATAACCAAGAAAGATGTGGTATTGTAAGGATTCCAAGCTCTCTCCTGTGCCATGCAAGAAATTCCCTATGACCCCCCTCCCACCTCAATCTTCCTCTCGCGGTAGAAGAACTGTGTTAAAATGTCTTTCCAGGGCAAAGAAGGTACACAAAACTGGTACTCAAGACAGCGACACCTTTTGTTGAATATTTTCAATTTCATTTGAAGGAATTGGAGCTCACTCGAACGCATTGGCGGTGGTCAACAGCACCGATGCCAAGTCGCGAATAGCATCACAGTCAGATTCGTAGAAGTTGAATACTGTCCACGTTGTTTGTTAATTTGAAAGTTGATTAAAGAATCAGAACTACTGCGATGTTGAAATCCCTCTCGAGTTCTTTTTAATTGTTCATTGAACTCGCTTCAACTGCAGTTTTTTTCCCGCGAGCTACACATCAGTCGACGATATAGGTGGTCTTAGCACAAACGGCACATCGGTCTGCGCCTCGTTGACTCGGCACTGATTCAGCGCACACATTTCCCAAATCACCGCAATATGTAACCCAATTATAACCGGAAAAAGTACGATAATCGTTTTTATATCGTTCGATTCCTTGTGCGACATTTCTCGTTTCTCTACTCATTCACTTCAACATTACGAAACTAAAAGATTCCAAATGAAGAGCCCAGAGGAAAATGCTGCAAATTCCTAGGACCAGGAGCATGGAGACTCATTCCAGCGCCCAAAATTTAGTGGAAAATGATACCCCACACGCCTAGGTACCAGAAATCTCGAAAACACATACGAAATAGGTAGATAGATACCCATTTTGACCCATAACTTCATTCAGTGGGTGCCAATCGTTCTGGGGCTCGTCTCATTGGATTCAGCGCCCAGAATTTAGTCGAAAATAATATGTACCTCGCACGCCTAGATTGCCGATAATCTTGAAAATTTATTTTTCAAAAAACACATTTCTTGTGTTTGAAAAATTTGAAATTCGGGTCAGGGACCCTTTTTTGGTTCAAGTTAGTTCTCGATACTTTTCAGCCCAATCGGATCGAAATAGGAGGAGGGGGAGGAGGAGGTTTTTGGCAATCTAGGATGCGATTTTCCATTAAATTTTTGACGCTGAATCCTGGAACGATTGGCACCCACCGCAAGAGGTTATGGTTCAAAATGAGTATATATCTACCTATTTCAAATGTGGGTTCTCGAGATTTCTGGTGCCTAGGCGTGCCTTTTCCCTCAATTTTGGACGCTGAATTGAATGGTGTGAGGATCCATGCTGCTGGCCCAAGGAACAACAGACTCCTGTGAAGGAATTTGCAGCGTTTTCTCACCCTTCTCAGGAGTGATCAATGATACGTTTTCCCAAAACTAGTCATGGTAAAATGATTAGCGAATTTTAAAATAATAATTCTTTGTACCTACTGGTCACAATATGCTGAAATGATCTTAGGAGCTTCTCGGGAGTAATTTCTCGGCCATTTATTTATTTATATTTATTTTGTGTTTGGTTTTACCTATACAGGGTATTAACGTTTATAGTTTGATTAAGGGCGATTCTAAAACTCATTTGAAACAAGAAGTGTCTCTAGGACTTTGCTTTTTAAAGTCTTCGTTTCCGTGTTATTCAAGATTCAAGATTCTTGTCGTATTTTCAACCTGACGTCACAAAAATGCCATAACTCCCTTAATTTTAGAGAAAATCTCAAATCTGAGCGCATCGTTGGAGAGAGAGTCCAGTTTCCCTTCTAATGGGCCCCTCAACGTCCGCAATTATTGAGTAATGGTATTTCATAATTCAGTCTTAATTTAGAAAATGAATGAAAACTCGAAACCTAGACAACATTCAGAGTAATGGAATCATTTTCCCCGAAAAATTCCCGCGTTCGTTGGTGCAAAAGCTCCCCAGGAATACCTGCTTTCCAATGATATATTCAAATTTACTTTTGTGACATAATTAATAATGACGTTTCAAGGGGAAAAATTAGAAATTGTAAGTGCGTACTATTGGACCATTTTTCAGGCTAAATTCAACTGACAAACTACCGAGAATAACTTTTGACACCTTCTAGTTCTAACATTCAATTTCTCAAATTCCGCTGTCAAATCTCAGTGACCACATACTCGTAAAAACAAAACGAAGTCAAGGACGGACAAGCTTGGCAAGACGACACACAAAGCAGACATCCACAGCCATGTAAAAATCTGAATTGCCACTAACCGCACTTCGAAAGTCCTTTATGTCCGTGCCGTCCGCCCCCATGGGGAAATAGGCACTGCGCCTCTTGATCGCTACCTGAATCGATATCTGAAACAACGTTATTCTATTTAGACCGGTTGGGATTCGTTCTGACGATAACACAACGCTAAAGCCACTAGATGGTGACATGGAGTTCGTGGGCTGCTAATCATACATCCATTTGGTCCACTTATCGATATTTTATCTCATTAGATTTTCTGTTTTTGATAAGGTATAACTTTATTTAGGGAAGTAGGTACATTAAATCGTCTAACAATACAATTAAAATTCCTTTGGTAAACGCAAAATGGCGAACGATGGCTCTCATGGGTTCCATTTACCGAGAAAAATTATTTCTCAAGTGAATGCATCACTGGGAATTGAAGGTTGATTTATGATGAGTAGCTTGACGGAGCAGATGTGATTCTAATTCAGAATGGGAGACATGAAGAGCGCTCATTGTTTATACCAGGCCACAACCAAGCGGAGAGTATAAATGACCGAATTACCGTCCTACATACGTCACAACCACTGCAATCGACCAAAGTGCGTCGTGGTACGTGATATGTTTTAGAATACTGCTTACAGAAGAAGCTGTACGAAGGCCTTTGCAGAAAAAAACGAGGTATAAATAAGAAAATTCGCATCCCGAGCATGAATATGGGAGAAGTACTGTAGATGAGACGTGGTGACTTTAGGGTCGCTTCGGATTAGGGCCGCTATGAAGAGGCTGGTTATGGAAATTGCGATACCAGCTCTATATTATTGTATTCTCAAGTCAAATTGGACGTTTTCAATTTCAAAATGAAGGTTTACCATATTAAATTGGAATCAATAGGCACCTCCTAATGAATGCCATCCAGAAGGGACGGATGGAATGACTTCTTCATGTTGTCTTGCACGGTGTAGGTATTTTCTGAATCTACTTTGGCTAGCGTTGCAGTTGTCAAAACTAAGGGGAAACGAACCATTTCCACTCATAACATTGGAGGCATTCCATTTCAAATTGGAGGGACGGAAATGGTTCGTTTCACATTAGTTTTAAACGCCGCAACGTTGGCCAACGACGATTCGGAAAATACTTACACCGTGCAACAAAACACGAAGAAGACATTCCATCCGTCCCTTCCAAATGCCATTCTTTTGAAGGTGCTTGTTGATTCCTATTCGAAATAGAAAACCAACACTTTGACGTGAAAATGTTATATATGTACAGAACCAGAGCAGGTACTGTCAGGCTTCTCGAAAATTGCTCACATACCATAGTTCATCGAAGGTACAATACCAGCTCACTCGCTATAACTGCCACTAATCGGCTCGCAGGTGTTGTACGAACACAGAGAAGGTATAGTGTAAGAGTGTGCTTTGCAAGTAGTAATGATATTCAGTGCGCACGCGCGACCTCTACCAGCTTTCAAACGGTTTCCAACTGGTTGGAACCAAGGTGTTCTGCGAACGCGTTTGACCCGATCCCGCGTTCCCTCAGCCACCGCCGTTCTCTCCGCCTCTTTTCTTCTCTCGCCGTCTTGGTTGGTTTCCCTTTTATGACCAACCCATGTTTTTATGAAGGTCAACCTCTCATTTTTCCCCAAAATTTTACCGATTGCGTTTTGAGGTGAATAGATCACAACACGCTGCAAATTCTATCACAGGGGATAGAATAGAATTTTAAGGTCGGTCGTTATTTCGTGCTCATTATACAGGGTGTCCCACAAATTGTCCCCCCACCCTCTCTCTCTAAAATCTTATAAATGAGAGCAAACAAAAATTGTTTTTTTCAAATCAAACATCCTTATTTCAATTGGGAACTCTAATTTTTGTTTGCAGATTCACATTCTACTAGAAATTTCATGAAAATTTGATCCCTCAAACAATTTTTTCCAATGCACGCAACCGGTTCAGCGAGCACGCAAAGTTGCGCAACCCCAAAATTGTCAAATAGTGAAGGATGGTGAAATCTAATGTATGACACTTGAATTCTCACTGTTTTCAAACAATAATTCACGAGATGCTATCCGCACCTTGATTCAGAATAAAGGATCGAAATTAATTTACACACTAAACTAAATCACGCAGTTTACACTCTAAATTAGGTGTGTATCTGCCTCGAAAAATTTCCAATTAAATACCACCTTTTATTCTTGACGACCTGCCCAATAATGGCTCAGTATGTTCTTTAGAATTAGGGGAGACCGAGTTGCTCATCCTGATTATGCCGGCCCGGGCGCCGGCAAAACGTCGGAGAAAATATAAAATGAGCACGTAATAACATCCGACCCTTACAAAAATCCGTTCTCTAACAACGTGCAAAATGGAAGGTAAACAAACTTGACTAACATCTTTCACATGGGTTGGTTATTTCTCGGACCAAGAGAATGAGGAAAGCAGTGAGTGTGGAGTCTCCCAGGCCCATTTCAATCGATTCAGCGTTCTAAGTTTAGGGAAAAATGATACCCTACACCCCTAGATTTTCCAAAAATGTCGAAAATCCATTTTTCGGAGAAGACATTTGGCCCCCCCCCCCCCCCCCATATCATCGGTGCAATCGGGCTGAAGAGTTTTGAGGGCCAACTAGAGCAAAAAACGGGTCCTGAACCAAAATTTCAGATTTTTTGAAAAATTTCAACTACCAAAAATAATTTTGTCGGATTTAATCAAAAGAAATCCACGGCAAACCGCGAGAATTCAGATGGACCGCTGCAGAAGACTGATGTAGATGGAATGATTTGATTGGCCGAGCGGCCCTGAAGGGGAGGGGCGAAACAGTTTGAATGCAGTCAGCGGGAAAAACCTCTGACTGCTCTGACGGGTTTCAAACCGGTTTGATGCGTTGTGCGAACGCCAGTGGGCGAGTCCATTCCACCATCGCTCCCCTCTGGTGGAGTTGGGGATGTTTCGAGGTTTCTCCTTGGTGACCTCTGACAATGGGTTATAGATAATTATAGTGTTCTATTGGGTAGCAAATGATCCTGTTTTAACCTCCTTATTGTCTATCAAGGCTAATGATGTTTTGGTATAACAATTTATGATGAAGCAAATGCCAAATTCAATAAGATCGTTATTTTTGATAGATTTGATAAACATAATTTTTAGTGTATAACCTTCTCTTGGGATTAATATTAAGCAGGCTGAAGAAAATATAAAAAGAGTACAACTAAAAGCCCTATCTTTCATTTGTTCCTATGGGTCAAAATGGGTGTTCCACCTGGTTTTCCTGTGTGGAATGAGTTTTTTGAAAAATGGATTTTCATGATTTTTAGCGTTCTAGGCTTGCTGGGTATAATTTTCGTCACTGAATGCATTGATGGGTTTCAGACTGATTGGTGCCCACTGGGGGTGGTCAAAATGGGTAAGCCTACCTATGTGTTTGGGTACTTAGGCTTATGGGATATTATTTTCAAAACAAGGCATCTGGTGGATAAGTTTCCATTAAATTTCGGACGCTGAATGCAATGAGATCGATTGGCACCCACTGAAGGTGGGTACTGGTCCAAATGGGTACCTACTTACCTATTTCAATATTTGTTTTTAGGATTTTTGGGTACATGGGCGTATGGGGTATCATTTTCCACAAAATGTTGGACGCTGAATCGATTGGAATGAGTCCGGGACACTTCACACCCACTGTTTTCCCTCATTTTCTCCATGCTCCTCGTCCAAGGAACCATCCCTTGTGAAGAATTAGCACGTTTTTCTATTCGTACAAGGGATGAATCGACGTAAGCGTCATATATGTACCCTATGTACACCTAACACCACAAGCCTACGCAATAATTCATTCAACGCGTCAGTCTGGCTCTATTCCCTACGGCATTGTGGAAGAACTTTTTGTCGTTTTTCAAATCGCACTTGATTGCCAACTTCAACGGGACAACACTGATAGAACAACCAACCAACCAATGGTTCTGCCAACCATTGCGGACAGCGCAACAGGTCGAAGTTTCCACGCTGCGCTGGTTCGAATCATAAAACGATGATTTTATCTCGGACGATTGAGGTGAAAAGGCGCAGGAATGCGAGTGAAACTGAATACTGAGCTAACGGGGCGTAAACCCCTTAATTATCAGATTCCACGGGAAGCTAATGGTTCGCTTTATGGTCCGTCGAGCTCCGGCCACACTCCAGTTCCTTCGCTTCTTGTCCGTTGCATTCACGGGTGTCGAGCTGTCGACGCGGCTCGAAAGGTGTAGTAGTCGTGTTGTGGCAAATTGCTGAAGTTACTTGTCTTCGACTTGTCAAAAATAGTGAAAAATTCAACAGAAAGTCGGTGAAAATCGGCCATGTTGACGCTATGAAAAAGTGTGTTTATCCACTTAGGCAGCCGAGGGCTTTAGGGTGATGAACTATGTCGCACAATGTAAATATAGGTTAACCTTCAGGAGGCGACAGGACGAGAGGGGTGTGAGAGCGAAATACGACCACGGAAATAGACAGACGTGCGGACATTCCACGCGTGGCTGACTTGGAAGCCGCTTACTCGCCGTCTGGAGGCAATACATAAACTCAAATATCTTCCGTTGGAGGTGGAAAAAAAAAAAAAAAAATCATTTGAAGCATGAAACCGTAAAACCCGACTAGAACCCACAAAAGGTCTGTAGGTGAGCCCGGCATAAAATACCCGGACGAGGCCACTCCCAGATGGAAGACTGCGTAGGGAAAGGAGAACCTGAGTCACAACCTGGTGTCAGGGCATGATGGGCAGTTCTTGCGTAATCTGTGTACTGCCACCCAAGTGTTGCCCTCCAGGGCGTAACAGGTCGTCCACAGCGTGTTATTTCGTTGGTCGAAGATGAAGGAAATCGTGCCGAACTGATCGACAGGAGCCAATAGAGAAATCGGTGCAGAGCACAATATTCACCCACTATGCCCTGGGTTTCGTCTAACAAATGGGCAACAGTTTTTGTTGTTTTGATCATCCTGTTTGGCACCAAATAGAGTCATATCAAACTTTGAGCAGAAAATGTCACATAACACAACTTTTGGTAGCCACAAAACACGCAACATGAGTATTTTTACAAGTACCTCCATGCTGTAGAGGTACATCTGTTTTGAATAGAATATCCAGGGATTTAGTCGACATCAATGGGGTCAAATAGGTTGATATTTCAAATAAGTGTCCAGGACCCATTACAATGACATTGTAAATACATTGTATTTAGCGTCCGAAATTTGGTGGAAAATGATACCCCACGCACATAAATCCTGAAAAATTTAGTTTCTAAAAACAAATTTTCACCCGTATCCTTCCCAATCGGGCTCAGGAGTTTTATGGACCAACTAAAACCAAAAAGAGCTCCCAGAATGAAATTTCAGATTTTTTGGAATTTCAGTTTTGGTTTATTACTCCAGCGTTTATATCTCCGATTCGCCCCAAAATTTGACCGTTAACGTTTCAAGATACCTGGATCAAAAAATCTGCAAATTCTTACACACGGGTTGGTTATTCCTCGAATGGGGGAAACAGCAGGTGTGGCGGGTCCCCGACCCATTCCAATCGATTCAGGGTCCAAAGTTTGGTGGAATATGATACCCCACACGCCTAGGCACCAGAAATCCTGACACATACGAAATGGGTGGATACATACCCATTTTGACCCATAACTTCTTCCGGTGGGTGCCAATCGTTCTGGGACACACATCATTGAATTCAGCGTCCAAAATTTAGTGGAAAATGATACCCCACACACCTAGGTAGCAGAAATCCCGAAAACACATAATCAAATTGGGTAATAAATACCCTATTTGACCCATAACTTCTTCCAGTGGGTGCCAATTGTTCTGGGACCCATTTTATTGGATTCAGCGTCCAAAATTTAGTGGAAAATGACACCCCTCCCGCCTAAATCACCCAAAATCTCGAAAATCCATTTTTCAAAAAACCCCTACCCCCTCCAAATTTGGTTCGATCGGGCTGAAAAGTTTCGAGGACCCATCTCGGCTGGGAACAGACCCCTGACCCAAATTTCAGATTTTTAGACAATTTTCTACTGCCAAAAACGGCGCAGACGATGGACGGCGGACGGACATTGACCTTTTTTGATCAGGACATCATGAAACGTCCAGAAAAAAATTTTGAGCCGAATCGGAGAGGTTGACCATTATCATGAAAACATAGGTTGATTATTCAAGGAATAACCAACCAAAACCATGAATGTCCTTTTGCCGTTCTAGCCGTTTTCGGTAATATTAAATTTTCTGAAAATTTCTAATTTTGACCAGGAATTTTTTTTGGCGTTGGTTGGCCTTGAAACATTTTTTCCCGACCGGCCCCCATTTGGAATGGATTATATTGTAAAATCAAGGGTAACAATTTGTTTTTCGAAACTCGTTTTTCGGAATTCTTGGGAACTAAACTTGTGAGGCATCATTTTTCATTGAATTCAGGACGCTGAATCGATTGGTATGAGTCCAAGACCAACCATTTTGGAAGAACTTGCCGCGTTTCTGATCAAGACATTTTGAATAGAAAATGTTTAATGGCGGAGGTGACTCATGCATGAATACAGAAGTTGATTATTCAAGGAATAATTCAAGGAATAATCAACCAAAACGTAAAAAGTTTGATCATTACAGCTTTTGTGGCAACCAAAAATTGTACGGTAGGAAATCACGTTTTGAAAACTCTAAATTCGTGTTGACGAGTCTCATACGAACCTATCAAAGTCATAAGATATTGATTGATTGATATACGGCCTTATGGCGAGCTACGGATAAGAGTTAATAATTCCGTTCCAAGTAATGAAACAACCAGGGTCACTACGAAACAGAAATGCATGGAGGTTCCCCTTAAATACGATATTTCGATTGTACAGATCAATACTGTCTGGCGTTTAACACAGTTCAGCACGAGTAGCTGAGTGTAGATATCAGTCCAACAATGTGCTACAATGAATAAAATCCTCATATAGGTAATTGCGACCCTCAACGAGTAGCAAATTGCAGTACAGTTAGTACAGTTTCACCTGAACGGGAGAGTTAGACGTTGGTAGTAGGATCAAAATTGCGGTATTAAGAGCCCTAAGGGAACGGAAAACCTCAAATCATACGTAAATAATGTCTGAATTGTGGTGAACGGCTACGGTTTATGCGGTCAGGATATTTCCCAAGTCGTTCGGAATATTTTGAGAAAGAATAGAAAACGGATATAGCGGTTATGTATTCGCATAATAATACTATTAGGTGCGTTGCATGATGAAATAAGTTGTCTAGGAAAAGGCCACGGTTAAACAAACCTACTCGATGTGCTGCGTACAGATTCTACCTACTTGCAAATTTCTTCCGTGTTTGAAAACTACAAGTATTAGAATATTCTCAGACATAGTGGTACAAAAATAATTATTACTGTGGGTAGCAACCTACATTTAGAATGTTTATCTGACGATTGTAGACTTTTTAAATTAATTTAAATGACCCACAAATGTGTTGACTGGCGGCTAAATTTTTGGTTCGGCTGTATACCAATTGTGTCCACATCTGTGTGTGTATATACCTATACCAGTTACGCTCAGAAAATGAATTAACAACCTACCAGTTGGGCCCTACAGATGCATCTACAACGTACCTGTCATACCCAGGGGAAAAACACAAAATATCGGTACATATATTCGTAAGGTTACGCACGTGTTATATTCGGAGAATGTAAAATAAAATCGAAACATGCAAAAACCGGTAATATACAGTCAGTCATAAGTTCGTAATATCATACAATCAATCATTTCGCCGATTTTGATAGTGGAAAATTATCTGAAAATCTGAAATTTTGGTCAGGGACCCGTTTCTGGCTCTAGTTGGTCCTCAAAACTGTTCAACCCGATCGGATCAAATTTGGAGATGACTAGCGTTCAAAATGTGTATTCCAAAAACTGCATTTTTGAGATTTTTAGCGATCTAGGCGTGTGGGGTATCATTTTTGACGAAATTTTGGACGCTGAATTCAACGAGAGCCTTAGGACGACTGGAAAAGGTTTTGGGTCAAAATAGGTATCAACCTACCTATTTCGAATGTGGGTTATCGAGATTTCTGGTATTTCGGCGAGTGTGGTGTCATTTTCCAGCCAATTTTGGACGCTGAATCGATGAGTCTCTATGCTCCTGGTCCAACCCCTGTAAATAAATTTGCAGCGGGGTTTTTTTTTTTTTTTTTTTTTTTAAAGGAACGGAGAGGCTGATACTTTTAATGCGTTCACAAAGAGAAACATATTGGGGTGGCTAGATGTAAATTTATGTCTAAATTATTGATGAAATGCCACACATGCGTTCGTAGTTATCTTCAATCCAATTGTGACAGATGCGAATTGAAGGTGAAGTCTGTTGATATAGAAATAATTTTCAAGAAGGTAATATGAAAAGGCAAATACTTGCTTATCAAGGGGCTTTACAGGATGCGTGCCCAGTATGAATATGTTATGAACGTCGTCAAGAGTCAGAAATCATTCAAATTCCAAAGCATTCTATCCACTACTTGCTAAAACAGCAACCAGTCATTTTAACGTTACTCCGAACAGCATTCCTTATGGCGAATTGCATGTCTGTCACAACAAATTTTGGTTTTTGGGTCAAGCCTTGGGTGCAATTAGTGTGTTGAATTCTGGCGCAATTTGCACATCCAGAGAGACATAAGGGGGCGCAAATGGTATATTGGATTATGAGAATTTCTTGCTTTGATGCGCAACAGGTAAACTCCCTTTTGATTCGTGAAAAGAAACAATCTGTTCTGACTTTCATCAACTGATACATGATAAGTACGTGTTTTATTGAGTTTTGGCGACTAAATTTTGTATGGCCAAGGCCGAGATGTGTAACAAAGGCCGAAGTAGGAAACAAAAAAGTTGTCATTCCACCAACAGGGGCTGCTTAATGTTCCAGTATTGTAATTAAAATACTAGTTTTTCACCAATCTGAACCTCAAGGAGTCATATCTGAGTATAAGGAGACTGGTGCGTAAAAAGTCATAATTGGTTTGTAATTCCTCAGAGCAAGATTATGGGGGGATGTGAGTATGGAATGTGGAAAAAAATTTAGTGGAAAATACCTCACGCTTAGTTTTGAAAAAGTCCCAAAAAACAAAAAGCACATTCTTACACATTAACTGCCAAATACAGGTTCCTGGACGGGGCCGATAATAATTGAAAATAGGATGCCGATTATTGATGCTATTGGGTGCCGAATATGGTGCATAAAACTGGATCATGTTGCTTTTTCATTATTTACTATATAAAACGTGGGAATCATCTCGTTTCAACTACCATTAGATGAAAGTCCGAACCCTAAAGATGTTTCAACCTATTATTATTATTAATCAACATATTAGGATGATTATTTAAGAAAGAACCAACCAAAAGAGACCACCGAAAACATCCTTAGGGGTGCCACAGGGGATCTTATGCTTTGTTATGTCCTGTGCAGGTTACGCAGGATATTATACTTGAATTACCGCTTAGCAAGAATCCACAATAGAGTTTGATGTATTTAGCGTTTGGCAAATGTATTTATTCCAACCGTGTTTGCCTGCCTACAACATAGGAATCCATCCAGGGCATAGGAGCAATATCATGCATACTCGTACAATCATACTCATTTGCGTGCAAAAAAGAAAGCAGATTATTAAGTTTTGAATTATTTTAAGTGAAAATTGAATCTTGACAAGTTTAGCGGTTTATCACATTTTAAGATTGAAATTACGAGCAGAATAAAAGATTTTGAGATGTACAGAGCTGTACAATTTTTGTAAATTCATACACTTGATTGATTCATGTAGTTAGAAATAATTTTATGTAGACTTGCTGACTGTAACCACCTCCACCAGCCGCCACAAGCACTAATGATCTTGTTTGGTTAGTGGACAGAAGGAAATGTATTCACTTGCACTTGATTTCAGATGCCATTATTATTCTTATTTACTTTCTGTCAATAAATTATCATTCTATTCAGTCTTGGAGGTGCATTCCATCATTAGAAAATAGAAGGGTTTTCAAGTGAGAACTAATTTTTGCATTGGAATGGGTGGCAATGGGTTCTTTGTGATTGGTTTACTGTGGATAGCAGTTAAGGTGGTGTACGGAGGGTCACGTTATGGCGTTGAAGACTGCAGGAGTGGTTCGCCAGTTGACCTGACAGAAAGTTGTACGATTTTTGTGACGAAGGAACTGGTCGTGGTCGCGGAATGAGACGAGAAGTAAACACCAGGTTCGATAACACTAAAACTTCACTCGATCAAACTAAACACAATAAAGCCGGCACTGACGTCACAATGTTTTCTTTCGGCAAGGGAATGACCTGGGAGGGGGTACCTTACCTGCAAAGACAGAGGGCAGGAGGGCAAGACAAATCTGGAGGACTCTGCAGAGGTCGGCCATTGCGGAGGTATCATTCCTGGAACAGGTCCCGACTGTACTTGTATCCCGGGTACACTAACCGGCCAGGTGGCATCACTGGCAAAGGCCGCAGGTAGACTGAAGCAGTCCACAGGGCTCGGGAAGGCAGATTCTCCCACCAAGGGGATCCCCTTGGGTCGGATGAATGAGTCAACAAAGGCCCCACCACGGAGATTGGCCTGCCCTCCTCGAGCAACAACACTATTCTCAGACCAGCCAAGCCGACACACAATCTTCTTCCTCGACGTCTTACATTTTTCGCTTCCAAGTCCTCGTTTTCGTCTCCTCGGCAATGATTTATAAACATTGCTACCCTATCATATATTTTATTTAAATCGTTATAACAATAAAACAAATGAGTGATGCCGTGTGTACCTCCTTGTTAGTAATCACACACACAAACTACGATTTTTTCCTATTTCAGGATGTCACTTCAATCATTTATAATTAAACGAGCTGAATGAGTGGCCAAAGAGAATAATGCAGCCATTTCATTCAGTGCCTAGTGCTCCGTCAGGAGTATCTCATTCCAATCGATTCACCGTCCAATATTTAGTGGAAAACAGTACCCCACAGACCTAGATCGCCCAAAATCTCGAAAATCCATTTTTTCGATGTACACATTTTGGCCCCTACCGTGGTCCGATTGGGCTGAAAACTTTTGAGAACCAACTAAAGCCGGGAAAGGACCCCTGAGCAAAGTTTCAGATTATTTTTTAGAAATTTTTCTACAAGGTACCAAAATCCGCGTAGACGGCGTACATTTGCTTATTTTGATCTAGATACCTTGAAACGCCCAGAAAAAATTGTTTGGGGCAATTTGGAGAGGTTGACATTCTGCATAAAAACATTAATTAATTTTCAAGGAATAAACAACCAAAGGACTGCTGCAAATTTGTCCGCAATGATTTATTATTCCTGAAAACAAGAGTATGGGGAAAACGTTGAGTGTCCAGGACTACTTCCAATTGATTCAGCGTCCAAAATTTAGTAGAAAATTATAACCCAAACGCCTAGATCGCGATTTTTCTGCCGAAATTCCGCAACCACTGTTTTCCCCTTATATTTACTTGTACTCTATCTTATGAATTTATTTACTGGCTCCATGAAATATTCAACGGTTGTGGAATAGTTTATGGCGATCATAGAATTGAATGTTCCTGATCAAAATTTGAGATTTTTAGGAAATTTTCCACTACCTGGAATGAGTCGGGGGCGCTAGACATTCACTGTTTACCTCATTCATTCACTTGTACTCTCCTTTATGTATTTATTTATTGGCTCCATGAAATAATCAACAGTTGTGGAATAGTTTATAGCGTGCATAGAATTGAATCAAACATGGGAATACAGGAAGCAAAGCAAAAGCGGAGCTACAATCGTGTTGCTGTCATTATTGCTCGCATTGAGCAGTTTGATGAATTGAATAGTTTGAAGCGGATTATAATTCTAATTTAAAGTATTAGACATTTCGGTTTTTCGATCATGAAGTTCAGAATGTCAAATTGGAGAGATCGACTCCTGGTATGAAAATCTAGTTATCTAATTATTCAAGGAATGTAAAACCAAAATTTACAAAATTAGTGTAGCCTGGAGGTATGTTAATTCTGAAAGATCGTTGTATTCTCATCGTATTTTTATAGTTCTTGGTACAGTTTTTGTCACCACGACGCACCTGTAAACGGTAAAAGTAGGTTTAACACATCTAATTCTCGCCCAAATATTTTCCAAGTGTTGAAAGATTTCAATAGCTTCCGAGAGAGAGGAACCTCATATTTTCACCTGCTTCCGAGGAATGAAATGCCATTCTGTTTGTGTTGTGGGGAGCGCAGGTAGTTTTTCAACAACGTGGGGTCCCTGCGTTGTGACGGTTTCTTTTTTGAAAATCCGTCTGCGAGCCTACGGGTCACCGAATGATTGAGGGCTGTTAGAAAAGGCCACCCTACATGCTTTATTAATTTGAGGGGTGATGGAAACCCTTCGCCGCTTGCACACGAGAAAGTAGTGAAAATTGTCGTTTTGGCTGGTAATTCCTTGAATAAAGCCCAGAATGCGTATTTCGAAAAATGGATTTTCGAGATTTTCCGCAATCTCAGCGTGTGGAGTCCTAATTTCTACTAAGTTTTGGACGCTGAATCCAATGAGACGGGTCTCGGAACAATTAGAACCCACCGCAAGAGGTTATGGGTCAAAATAGGTATCAACCTACCCATTTTGAATGTGTTTTCGAGATTTCTGGTACCTATGCTTGTGGGGTATCATTTTCCACTAAATTTTGGACGTCGATTGAAATGAGTCTCCATGCGCCTGGACCGAGGATTTATTTCGGCGTTTCTACCTGGGTACGCTGCGAACCAGGAAGAAACATGAACTGAATGTACAGCGGTACAGCGAAGACATACAAAAGCTCAAACTATTTGATTGCGAACATAGAATACGGAATTACTGAGTTTTAATAAAGAATAAAACATTCGGTAACTCAGCTGACAACCTACACATTAATTGTCAAGTACAGGAGAAGCGATGACGAGATTACACGGCCGAGAACGGAGCATAGAGAAGAGATGCAGCACGAAGCATGAAGAAGGGATAAGTTTTCCACTAATATACCTATCTGGATCATGATGGGTACCTACCTACATACCTCAAAAGTTGGTTTTCAAGAATTGCGGGACCTAGGCGTGTGGGATATAGTTTTCCACTAAATTTTGAACGCTGAATCCATCGGAATGAGTCGACTCTTACACTTTTCCCCATGCTCCAGGTCCATAGGTACCCACAAATCTCGAAAATCAACTCAAGATATGTAGGAAAGAACCATCTTGACCCATACCCACCTCCAGAGGGTACCAATCAGCCCGGTGCCATCACAATAGATTCAGCGTTAAAAATTTAGAGGTAAACGATAATACGAAAACTAATCCCTTCTTAATGTATCGTTAATGCCGCCGCATATCTTCTCTATGCTCCACTCTCGGCCAGGTAATTCTGCATCGTCATCGCTTCTCCAGTTCTTATCGGTTAACCTGTTACACGTTTACGTTTATGTAGTCAGCTGAGCTACCCAATGTTTAATTATACACTAGTATGCTGTATTTTCAGTTCGTGATCGAATTGTTCTAGCCGTTGTATTTCGTCGCTGTACCGCCAATTAGTTTCTGATTGAGTCGTTGCAGATTTTCGCCTACCCTGACAGCTATTGATGCATCCTGACTGATCCTAATTCACTTCGTTGTTTTGTGATGATACTTACATGCGCTCTCATACGGGACTGGTCTGTATGGGGCAAGGTGCTTACTATGACGCGTTACCTGCTCTTTATGGACATTACCTCCCGAGTGCATCGGCTTACGCTTATACTGTAAAGCTATTATGGACCTAGGCAACTCGGTGGGTCATAGTCGTATGTGAGAGCTATTAGTGAGTTAACATAGGACCTACAATTGTGGTTTTGCAGCCTAATTACCAAACCAGGCACGTAGTCAGGAATGTGGACAATCAAGAGGCGTGATTCGAATGTAGTTGGACACAAGGATGGAATGTGTAGATCGCCAGCATGATAAGGAATAAAGAATGATGATAGGTATGTGGAATTTTGAAAACAACCCGCGTTACGGATAGCGCTAGTAATATCTAAAATCACCCTAGGTAAACCTATCACCGCCATCTTGGGTCAACGACGAACAATAATGCCCGGAGACCTACCCATGATGTGATTGGGAACTAGATTCCATTTTCCTCGTTTCAATATTTAAAAGCAAAGCGAATCGCATTAGTATTTTCATTTTGACCAAACCTCTTTCGCGCAAGTATTTGGCGGCCCCACGCTGACGTCCCCTCTCCATTTAAATGGTAATGTACGGATCATGAATCCAAATCTCTAGCCAGCGTCGAGGTTCCTCTCCATTTTTACTCACAACATCACACAAAATGTCCATCTATATGGTAATTAAATATCTTTATTCATCGACATTGAATCTTCACTTCCATTAAAAGCCACAGTAGGGTTTCAATATCGTTTCTATAATCCTCTTGGTCCTGTTTCGAATATCTACGTCTCCCACTTTTATTTATTTGTTGTTCGGCTCGAATCCGAAGGAAAATGGATGATGAGAAGAATTTGAATGACCGTCTTTTCTGAGACCGAACAAAATCACCAATCCTGGGATCCCATCTTGATTTGAGCAGCGGTATTATACGTAACTCGTGGTCTTCGCGCGTCCTCTGTAAACATCTCAACTTTATTATGTAAATGGAAATTTATCGAGCTGTTTTGGTCCGTTGGATAAATTGGTGGTGTGAATATTTTTTGTCACCCATACCCTGAGGCGACCTTGAGGCCACATGGACCTCTGCTTCATCAAAAATACCCCAAATCATATCCGACAGAGCCAGGAAGATTAAAATGAGTACTGTGCCATTCTCGAATGTTTGAATTCGGAGCGGGACGACAGACTTTGCAAAAGAGTTTGGTTTAGGGAGATGGTGACTCCGCTAGGTAGCGCTAATATAGACAAGGTGTGGCAATAAGTGGGTAATTGACTCAATAAATTAAAAAACAAAGTTGCATGCTCATTGAACATAATTTTAATTCAGGTTGAACCTTCTACTACTTTGTGAATGGCAACAATATTGTGCATAAACATGACATCCAATTGGCTGCTTAGGAAGTCTCTTCAGGGTTAGGATTACGACACGAGAGCAAAACAAGCTCTACAATCTCAATAGGTAGCTAAAACTGTTTGTGTAGCCTTGTGTTTTTGTGCACACTGTGGGGCTCAAGGATGAAAAAGTAGATCATTGTAGGGTTTGACCTCCCTTGGTTAGATCCTGATTGGTGTACCAGGAGCAGCTGCACTGAGCTCAAACTGCCATATTGACAAGATTTTTTAAAATTATTTTCGCCTTGTACAACGACATTTCCTTTCTCAGACAAGATTCTGGTCGTTCTCGGTGTTTCTAGGTATACACCCAGCTAGTGTGCACTGACCTTCGGCCCATCACAATCGATTAGCCCATCTTAAGTTATCCTTCCCTCATTCTCGTTTTTCCTCGCAGCGTGTATCTTTCAATCATTAACACTGAACGCAAAGAGAAAATGTAACCAGAATATAAAACATCAATGTTGACTCAAAAGTGTAATACCAACACGCCCAGCATCGAAGATAAAACATCGATTTATCGATAACCTCAATCACGGCATTGGTCTGCGTGGCCATGGGCTCTCTCCATCCCAACAGTTAACAACAACAATTGATATCAAATTAATATTTATACTGATTATACCTACTTCTTTCTTGTTTCACCTTCTGCCTTCTTGCATGTGTTTGTGGTGTACTTCGTTTCATAGTCAAATTATTCATTACAATTAATTACAAAATCTCCTGTTTTTCTTGAGTTTCTGCCCCATCGGTATTGTGCTTGTGATCAGAACCTTTTACTTCTTTTTATACAAATTTCGATCCAGAAAAGGATTTTTAACTGTCTTTGTTTGTAGGTTTACATATTGAATATTCCCAATAAGCATTAATTTTCCATCCTGATACTAATTAAATATCTAGAATATAGCTTTGCCAAGTTGAGTTGAGAATATTCCAAACCAATTTGAGACTATTTAAACTAATTTGAAAATTTTCCAAACCAATTTAAGAATTTAAAATATTCAATTTGAGTATGGAATTAAAACAAAATGAACATTTTCAAAGAAAAATAATATAATTGCTTTTCCAAATCGAAATGAGTATTTTCCAAACCGTATTCCTCTTATTGGAAGTAAAATTACTGAAACAAAATGAAGGAAAACAACAGATCAAAAAGACAAATCGAATGAAGTGTACTTCATAAATAGGTTATAAACATATTACCTAGGCTCTTATTTAGGAACAAATTTCTAGGATTGCAATATTCTCCAATAGGATTTGGAAAAGCTATAGCATTTTCTCGATGCATTTCTTCGATAATGCTTTCGTTTATCGTTCCTGGTAGTTTTGGATCAATATATACTTGTCTGGACTGTGATCCCACTGCTTTTAGTCTGATTTGTCAAGAGATGTGATGGATGACAATTCAAACAGTACTGCAATGATTCGTCTATGCAGTATTGAAATCACACAGTAATGTTAGTAGATATGCATGGTGCAATGCATTTACAGACTTGCTCTTACTGAGGATAATTCCATAACTAATTTTGTGTTATTGTTGCTTAAGTTAAATGTGTTGAAATAGAGAGTGAAACTTCCTTCAGGAATTACAACCTTTGCAACTACATTAGACGAAGCATATCTTACTTAACAAATTTTGGTGCAGTCGGCTGCAAGCCGCCTCCAGTATAAGAGATTGAGGGTTTTGACGTGACGTAATAAATACTTTTATGCACTTTTATGCATTGGGGTCTACTCTGCACCTCCATTGCCTGTACTTACCAACCTCAAGTGTGCCTAGGTACGCTGCACAACGTGCTAGCTCGATGGTAAAGAGGAGTTTATTTTGAGAAGTACCTATACGAGTGTTGGTGCGTAGTCGGGAATTTATAGCTGCAGTCGGTTAGGTTTGCATTCCAGGCGGCGGTTCTGGACAATGAACCTGATGAAGGTTCCCCTTTCTCCGGGTCACACTGCTCGCGATCCTTTTGCTTGCATTGTTCGAGCACAAGAAGAAGGCCACGGAGCCTGAGGAATAAACTCTACGCACTGACTACCCTCCGTCTGCATCTGTTGTTAATAAATTCCAAATTGATCAGTTTCCTGATTGGCAAAAAATGATGTCGCATTAGCCAGACAGTCATACATGCATTGTTGAGATGGTACAAAATGACGGGGTCATAGAGTAGATAGCTCCTATCAGCCCTCATCACTGCCACATCAATATTCGTATTACAAAATAGCCTCCGAATATCCGTCCACGAAAATAAATTTATACCAATAAAATATACTTTCCCATTAAATTCTGAAAGCGGATGAGGATGATTTCTGAGTAGAAGGAACGGATAACCAGATTGAATGGGCGTCCACCAACAACTTCGAGTTGCTCCTCCGTCTAGAAACAGGTTCTTTGACGCCTCCGCTTCAATCAACAATTAATTAATTGAAGTATCTTCCCAGGTCGATGCTATGAGCCTTCTAAGAAATTCTCCTCACAAGGAGAAGCATAAAATATTGTTCCCATTTGAAACGTAATTTCGTCGTGGCTACCAGTCTCAACCACCTGTTACCGTCGGTTTTTCGTTGGGTTTATTATGTACACATCGTTTCCTATTTTGCGATTTATATTTTAATATCAGGTGGTGAGCTCAATGCTTTCCACGCATAGCCAATCACGAGATTATAAACGCACCTAATAACTTGTTGCTTTAAATGTCAAAAAATGGTCACTTTGCCCAGTCAAAACAAAATTTCAATTTTGCACAAATATTTCTATTTACGCTTTCCAAATTCTACAAAGGACAGAAATGTCTGATTTACATGGCATCTTCCTTGCGACTCCAACCCTTCAAACTCCACACCTAACAAAATACCTTGAGTAGGCTCACAGTCACTTTCAAAATTACTCTAAACCACCTCACATGTCTGAGACTTCGACGGACATGGTTCACAGGACAGGACAAGTGAGAATCTCTTGGTAGCAACATACATGGGTTATCATTAGGGGTGGGTTTCATAACTTGAAACCGCAACAAAATAACGTTATGTCAAAATAATTAGCGTAACCGTTACTCTGTTAAGATGTAACAGTAGTTATTGCATTCTTTTCAAATAATAAACTAATGGTCTGAAATGAAAGGAAAATCTAAAGTAGCTAGTATCATCTTATGATAATGCCACTGGCAAACGCTAATGCTAATAAACGCCCGAGAGAACTTGAAATGAAATAACACGAGCAAAGACGCAAATGAAGCTTCTTAAATCATCTGAAAAAGACATTTGAGACCAGTAAAGCCAAAGCGAAAACTAAAGATGTAAAATACCAATACAGTTTCAATTACGCTTCAACCGCTTCAGTTACGATTACATTTTTATGTGAAGAAGCTACTTTAGGTCAAGGTGAAGTCGAAGAAAAACAGTTATCGACTTGTGTAGTATGTCCCTAAAGCATCGGTTTCAGTTTTCAAACCAAAGACAACCTTTTGGCAGGTTGTTATTAATATTGTATGTAGCTCATCAGTTACCAAACCTAAAGCATTTTTAGGACCTAGAAACATCAAACATCACAGAAAACGCTAATGAGAGGCGCAAAACTGAGCGTTACGCTACACAATGCTTCCCCCTTTTTGTTCAACGCCATCTTTCATAAAGTGTTATTATGTAACTGCTACTTCATAGTAGTTACTGACTGACAAAACGTTACGTAGTACAGAAGTAGCCAAACTGCCCATTTCTAGTTGTCATAGTCAGTGATAGGCTTGTGTTAGGTTTTCAGACAAGGTGCAGGTAAATCTTATAACAGTATCAGATTAATTACATGAGAAACACCACAAGCCAGGCGCAGTGTTCATGCGAGGCACTTTGATTGGACAAATACAAACCCTCACAGTTCACCAGTGCCCCTGGATGATGTTTTAGAAAAACCTGGAAGGTTATGGAGGAATAGCGGGACTTAACCCAAATTGTTGGCCCACCCCTAAAAATAGTTTTTGGTTGGTTCTAATCTTAGGGAAATTGTTAGAATTGATATATGGCCAACAGATATTTTAAAATATACAACAAAAACCTTGTTTATCTTGTTATGTTGGCAACACTGTCATGGGGGAACTCAAATTTTCTCCCTACTCAGTGTTGTCAGCTCTTCCACCACTGGTTGAAAAAAGAAACCCAACAACCACGAAACAAACAACTAAAAAAGACAACAAACTAATGTCTGTTAGAAATTAGATCTGAGCGATGGGTGGTCCAAGATCCATTATTGGATATTTTCTATATTGCTTGCTGTTGGTAATTCTGCTGCCCAACTGAAGATCCTGCCACCCATCAATGACACGCTGCTAACTTTTCAAGCGACATCTGAGTCCACCAGGAGGGAGTGGTTCATTTTCAAGTCGATACTGGCGTTTTTCTGAGCTAACAATCCAACCTGTAGACAATCACCTATTATCGTTTCATGTCCCCGAAAGGTGACGTTATCCCTTATTGAGCCTGAGCAGCAAAAAAAATTGATAAGAAACGAGCGATCCGTGGGACGTTATGGAAATGCTCATTGAAATCATCAACGGCCATACACAATAAGTAATGAGCCTCGGAAGGTTGACTGGGTGTGGACTTATTGTTCGAGCTATCTGCTGGGAGCTTTTGATGGATCGAGGGGTCCAAACTGATCCTCGTTGTTGAGGATGAATCGTTTGAGTGGTAATATCTCAACACCGAATGGACCACAGGAGTGAGTGGTCGATTGTTGACTAGACAAATTCATCCCAATTCTCTTTTGTCCTCACAAATCAGTCTCAATCGGCTATGTGATTTTGGCTTGTATAGGCTACATTTGTGACAACAAGTGAATCCATCCAGGTTTTAAATATTTAATTCAATTAAATAACAAACAATTTCCTCCCAATTAAGAAGCTGATTACCTAGATATTAGAAGATATTTTCAAAATTACACGAACAACATACAATTACAACAGTTCATCAGTGGCCATTCACCAGTTTGTTTCAGTTTTTTCAACTCCTGTTGTGGTCACTATTGTATTATTCTGGACATTCGGATGTTCTATGGTGACTGTACTTCAAATAAAAGGTAATGAATCCTGATCTAGAAGAGGCATTTACCTATTAGAATAGCTTTACAAGAAGAAACAGGAACTGAGGGTAGGTAGATACAAATTATTCAATGTAAACAAATTGATGATATAAAGTTATATTGAGCAGTTTGGCTAGTTATTTGTGAGTATGAAGTTCTCCAAAACACATCAACTACCCATGTAAAACTCAGGACATACCCTTTTATCAACGTTATCACAAAATGGTGGTTGTTGTTGATTCCTTTTTGGTTGGTTATGTTCTCATTTGGTCAGTGGGGTATCATTTTCCACTAGATTTTGGACGCTGAATCGATTGGAATGAGTCCAGGACACTCCAAACTCACTCCCCCCGCCCCCATTTCCGCCATGCTCCTCGTCCAAGGAATAACCAACCCTGTGATTTCGTCCTTGTGCTCCACCCAGAGAGCTGATAGTTCACCTGTGTACCGCAGTACAGCGCCATACTACTGCTACTGCTGTAACATAGGCTCAGCAAAGTTGGTACTTCCCACAACTGATAACGTTAATATATTTCGTGGTTTGCCTATAAAGTCTCATCACTCATCACTAACTGACATCAAATCAGTTGTTGCAAACCCATCACTGATCACTATTGACAAGCAGTTTTTCGTTTTTGCGATTCGCCAGGGTTTTTCGTTCTAACCGGTACACAAAATTGATGAACAAATTTGATAATTATTACATAGTATAGTAAAAATAAAGCTGAACTCTTAAATTGCGCCTAATAAGCATCCTTGGCAAAAGCACTATTTCATGTTTTTTGGATTTGGACCCCAGTTTTTTTTTTCGTTTTAAGGTCCGGTTTTTCCGAAATTCGAAAAACAACCAAAATTCGAATGTAATAAACATAGATATCCCCTCAAGACTTAAACTGGGCCTCATGATGTCTCCTTGCGTTTTCCCTTCCTGTTTGCCTCAATAGAAGTTGCCAATTAGACTGTATTTATGTAGCAAAATCTAATTTATTTGCCTACATCAACCGGCACTGCACGCTTACGTACCGCCAGAATCCTGCTCATGCTCATATGGGTGATTTATTTCGTAGGATATTATGTGATCGCTGCGGATCATTCCGATCGTGTTAAACACAGATGTAGGTATTTTCACATTTTCATAAGTTTAATTGAAATACATTTTTTTAAATTCTTCCAATAACCAGCGTTTGATAGAGAACGGTCCCTGTAATGTCCATAAGGTTAGTATTATATTACTAAATTTCTTGTTGGATCTATACGGATTTGCCGACCTCTTCGAGTATTGATGTTGAAATTTAAATGACGAGTGAATCATTTTTGAAACGAGTGGCCTTTGGCGTTAACGTCTGACCGCAAAAACTCATTTAAATATTGATCTCATCCAATCTCCTATGATGGGAGATTAATTGAGTTTTATGATCATGAGTTAATTTCCGGTATAAACTTTGATTTTGTAATTTTTTCCGAGATTGGCAATTATTGCGAGTTGAAGATTCTCGGGACCTTACTTTCTCCTTTTCTCCTTGTCGTTGAATTATTGGAATAAATTCCTCTTAACTGATGCGAAGAGTGGGCGAAATTGGAGTAGGAGGCGTATCAAGGTTTCAGGAATCCAGCGAGACTTTTTACGCTCAACGTAAGAGAAAAAAGCGGTGGTCTGGAAGAAAGAGGCGATTCCTGAGGACGAAATGGACCGTCCATCACCCATATAGGGTCACTAAGACAAGAAGCCGAAGAGCTGGAGCTACGGGCCCCAAATAATTAGCCGGTCTTGATCCACCTTCCACTTATCAAACCGCCTTGGGAAGCAGCGCCCTAGCATCGAGCAGTGGGTCTATGTGAGAGGGATGAGGGGTGGGGGGATCACAGCCTCCAGCCTACTAAAAGGTCAAGGAACTCTTCCTTACCAACGTATACTCTCTGCCTCTCTCCCATTCTCTGGACCCTGTCGGGAAATCCTGTGGCTACTCATTTAACATTGGCGTTGGACCGGAAGTTAATAGCCTCCTTATTTTATACGACTCCTCCACTTTGGAGACTTCCTGGAGCTGAAGACACAAATTATACGGCATGACGCAAAGGGGCCAAAGAAAGGAAATTGAAGGGTGATAGTGGCAAAACGAGTCAAGCCCCTATCCTGAAACTTTTTAAAAGAAAAAAAAATGTTACAAGCTTCGCAAAATAATACTCGTGCAATCTACTTGAATTAGTGGTGACGCATCTCTTCACCAATCCACACAAGTTCCTCCCCTGTACATTATGCATTAAACATAAAAAGCTTGTATTGCATTTTCACGTCAAATTGGAGGTTCTGCACATAAATTTGGAAGGTGTCAGACACATGATTTAATTCTGAGAAAGAAATTTTTGGACCCAACACAACTACAATAACAACAAATTATCGAATGAACCGTAACACTCAACAAGTGGGAATGAACATAATGAACGGATGAATGAGCAAATTTTTCTCCGTGAGTCTCTCCCAGCAGCAGTGGCTGCCTGAATCGATATCTGAAAAAACGTTATTCTATTTAGACCTGTTGGGATTCGATCTGACGCTGAAGCCACCAGATGGCGCCATAGAGTTTGTAGGCTGGTGATGAGCCGATACTTCCATTCGGTCCAGCTCATTAGTTTCTTTGCTTTTGATTAACTGTAATTTTATTTAGGTGAGTACATTAAATAATATAATTATGGAATTCAAGTTCTCTTGGTGAACGGAAAAAAGCAAACCATGGCTCTCATTGGTTCCGTTCGCCAAAAAAAAAGACTTCTTAACTGAATGGATTAGAACTGGGAATTGAAGGTTGATTTATTAAAGAGTAGCTTGACGGAGCAGATGTGATTCTATTTCGAATGAGAGACATTGTCTATATCAGGCCACTACCAAGCGGAGAGTATAAATGGCCGAATTACCGTCCTACATACGTCACAACCGATGCAATCGACCAAAGTGCGTCGTGGTACGTGAGTATGTTATAGAATACTGTTTAAAGAGGATGCCGTAAACGAAAGCCTTTGCAAGAAAAAAGTGGTATAAATAAGAAAATTCGCATTCCAAGAGCAATAACAGCTCATTCTGGACATAACCAGCTCCCCGGAGCCGCTACTATGAGGCTGGTGATACTAGCTCAATTGGAGGTTTTCCATTACAAAATTAAGGTTTACCATCTCCAATCGGAATCAACAGGCACCCTCAAGAGAATCGTATTCAGAAGAGGCGGATGGAATGTCTTCTGCATGTTGTCTCGCATGGTGTAGGTATTTTCAAAATCTACGTTAGCGAGTGTTAATATCGTTTAGAGGTTTATGTCCATTTTTCCTAGCTGAGCTCTGAATGAGAAGTGAAAACTACCGAATTTTATCAAGTATATTGGAGGCGCAATACCAACTTTCATTTATAGCATTTCCCATTTCAAATTTGAATCAGGCACCTTAAAAGGAATGGCATTTGTAAGGGACGTATGAAATGTCTTCTTCATGTTATGTTGCACGGAGTAGGCATATTCAGAATCTACGTGGGCTAGCGTTGCGGCGTTCAAAACTTATGTGAAACGAACCATTTCCGTCTCTCCAATTTGAAATGGAAAGCCTCCAATGTTATGTGTGAAAATGGTTCGTTTCACCTTAGTTTTGATAACGGCAACGCTAACTAACGTACCATATATTTTGAAAATACCTACACCGTGCAAAACAACATGAAAAAGACATTCCATCCGTCTCTTCCGAATGCGATCCCTCTGAAGGTGCCTGTTCATTCCGATTGGAGATGGTAAACCTTCATTTTGTAATGGGAAACCTCCAACCATTTTTATCAACGACCCGCTAGTTGTCGATACTGCCTTTCAAAATCTCTCTAAATCTCTCTAAAACGTGGTGAAAAACAAGTTTACCGAACAATATTCACTCCTGCTCAAGAACAGTCTGGTGCTCATTTTGTGGAAGTTACTTGATCCTCAGCCAATGAGCCCCTAGGAATAGAACTGATACTGAACTTCTGTAGAAAATCCAGCATAGTACTTACGACTAAAAACACATAGATTACGATTCGCAGGAAACGTTCAAAGGCCCCTTTACGAATGAATCAATGAATATTCATTTTAATTATTTGAATCTACAGAATGCTTTTTCTCTGCTCATAGGATGAATCAGAGCTTGATCTCTCACATGATAATGAAAAATCACTCCCTACCAGTGAACATCTCGGTTCGAAGTAGACCATTGCACAATGAGTGGAAGTGAAACTAGCGCTGGTAAAGGAGGTGATCAACTGATCAATTATCTGGTCTTATTATCCTAACACCGTTTACAAGTTGTAAAGAACCCAGCAAACACAAAACTAGCCTTTGTACAACGAGTGAAGGGAATTATTACGAAACTATATTCACATAATCCCTACAAAGTAAGTACATGAGTAAACGAAGCAAATTCTTTCAAAATTATTGTTATATCAATATTATGGGGTAAACAGTGAGTGTGGAGTGTCCCGGACTCATTCTGATCGATTCCGCGTCCAACATATAGCGGAAAATGGTACCCCACACGCCATGTACCAATAAATCTTAAAATCTCACTTTGGACATAGGCAACTAGGTACCCAATTTGACCAAAACCCAACTCTGGTGGGCGCCAATTGGTCCGGGACCCGTATTATTGGATTCAATGTCCAAAACATAGGGGAATATGATACCTTACATGTCTAGTTCCGAAAAACTCCCGAAAATGTGGTTTCAAAAAACAAATTTTTTCGAAACAAGTGGGAAATTTCTCAGCAACCAATTTTCACTTTCTTGCTGCAATGGGTTTCCACAATTTCTTCGCAGTGTCTTACATTGGGCATTTCCTAACTAGCAATCGTGTTAGTTTGAAGCAGAAACCATAAAATCAATTGGAACATGTTTGCTAACTGCAAGGGTTTGCAGAAGCTACCAGTGACGTCACTGTCAGGTCTGATTGCGTTGGCACAACTGTGTGGCACAAAATGTGTTTTCAAAAATGGATTTTTGAGATTTCTGGAACCTAGGCGTGTGGGGTGTCATTTTCCATTAAATTTTGGATGCTGAATCCAATAAAACGGGTCCCGGCACGGTCGGGGCCCTCCGGAAGAGGTTATGGGTCAAAATAGGTACCTATCTGCCTATTCCGAAGGTGGGTTTTTCGAGATTTCAGGAACCTAGGCGAATGGAGTACCATTTTTCACTAAATTTTTGCCGCTGAATCCATTGGAATGAGTCTCCATGCGCCTGGTCCGAGGAATAACCAACCCCTATGAAAGAATTTGCAGCGTTTTGATTGGTTATTCCTTGAATAATCAACCTATGTTTTCATGCAAATGGTCAACCTCTCCGATTCGGCTCAAAATTTTTTTTCTAGAGGTTTCATGGTGTTCATTGTGTGCGCCGTTTTCGGCGTTTCGTTTTCGTAGAAAATTTTCTAAAAATCTTAAATTTGGGTCAGGGGTCTGTTTACGGCCCAGAACGGTCCTCGAAACTTTTCAGCCCGATCGGACAAAATTTGGGCTGGGTAGGGGTCAAAATGTGTTTTTTGAATGATGGATTTTTCGAGATTTTGGGCGATCTAGGCGAGTAGGGTATCATTTTCCACTACATTTTTGGACGCTGAATACAATAAAATGGGTCCCAAAACGATTGGCACCCACCGGAAGAAGTTATGGGTCAAAATGGGTATGTATCCACTCATTTTGTATGTGTCAAGATTTCTGTTTTCTAGGGATGTGGGGTACATTTTCCACTAAATTTTGGACCCTGAATCGATTGGAATGGGTCCGGGACCCGCCATACCCACTGTTTCCCCCATTCGAGGAATAACCAACCCGTGTGTAATAATTTGCAGAGTTTGCTTTTATTATTTTTATTTTTTATTTTTTATTCTATGATTATTTTTTATTTTTCATTTTTTTGTTCTATGTTCTTATGAATGTTTACCCCTTCTACATCCTAACCAGTAGAATCATTTGCAATAACATTTCGACGCCAGCCGCGTACTTTCGCCTCATGTTTTGAGTTTGGTGTTTTTGGCTTCTACGAGCGAGTTAAATAGTTAGGTAAAATAAGAGTAAATAGGTTTCTTGGGGTTTTAGGACACATCTTCCACTCAGTGATCCCCGCAATCCAGGAAGTGCCCATCGGTTTCGAATATCAGCGTTCGTCGGTGGTCCACTGACTCGTGGGTGGCACTCACCCGAGGGTTGATAGGTAACTTGATATTGATGGCGGATGATGACGAAGCTCATTACGATTAAGATACGTTACAGATAGCGCGTGCCCAGGAAGCGGAAGCCATCGGCACCGGAACTTTGGAGTCAGCACTTGTAAACACAAGGGTCGAGGGTCGAGGCGGTAGGTGTTGCAGATGGTGTCATTTATACGAAGGCGTTGAAGGTGGCCAGGTTTCTGTTTCACCTTTGTAACAAGCGATCGCGATTTCTCGTCTAATATTACCGAGCTAGTCGACTTTTAAAAGCGACTTAATCGGCCCACCGTGGGTAGTACGATATATGTGTCGAAGAAAGCGATCTCATTATTGCCAGCATTTTATTTGTTTTCCAATGATTTACCATTGAGCCAAATGTCGACTTTACTCAAGGCAGGTAATTACATACTTTTCATTAGCCCCGATTCGACTTATTTTAAGAACATATTGAGTAGATAAATTTCCAAAAAATCTGAAATATGGTCAGGGACCCTATTCCGGCTGTACTTAGTTGGTCATTGAAACATTTCAGCTTAATCGGGCCAAAAGGGGGTCAAAGTGTTTGAAAAATAAAATTTCAAGAGTTTTGGCAATCAAGGCGTCAAGGGGTATCATTCACCACTAAATATTGGACGCCTAATCCATTGGGACGGGGTGCCTGCTGGAAGAGGTTATGGGTCAAAATGGGTACCTACCTCCTTATTTTGATTGGTTATTACTTGAATAATCAACCTGTTTTCGTGCAAAAGGTCAATCTCTCCGGTTCGGCCAAAAAAGTTTTTCTGGGCGTTTCAAGGTGTCTGGATCAAATATGTCAAATGTCCGTCCGCCGTCCGCGCCGTTTTCGGTAGTTGAACATTTTTTTAAAAATCTGAAATTTGGGTCAGGGGTCCGTTCCCGGCTCTAGTTGGTCCTCGAAACATTTCAGCCCGATCCGACCAAATTTGGGTGGGGTAGGGGTCAAAATGTGTTTTTTGAAAAAATGGATTTTCAAGATTTTTGGCGATTGGGTCAAGTGGGGTATCATTTTCCACTAAATTTTGGACGCTGAATCCAATGAAATGGGTCCCTGAACGATTGTCGCCCTCTGGATGAAGTTATGGGTCAAATGGGTGGCTATCTACCCATTTCAAATGTGTGTTTTCAAGATTTCTAGAACCTAGACGTGTGGGATATCATTTTCCACTAAATTTTGGATCCTGAATCGATTGGAATGGGTCCGGGACCCACCACACCCACTGTTTCCCCCATTTCTCCGATGTCGAAGAAATGAATCTCCATGCTCCTGGATCAAGGAATAACCAACCTGTGTGAAAGAATTTGCAGCGTTTTACAGTAGGGTTTCAAGGTTTTGAGTACCTGGGCGTCTGGGGTATCATTTTCCACTAAATGCTGGACGCTGAATCGATTGGAATGAGTCCGGGACGCTCCATAGTCTCTGTTTTCCCACCTTGCTCCTTGTTCAAGGAATAATGGAACTCCTGTGAATGAATTTGCAGCTTTTTTAGATTTAAAAATTTACCGATAGGTGCAATTGTAGGCCGTCGTCTCGAAGCCTCACTGAAAGCGCTTTATTAATGGCGCCTCGAACACTTAATTCCACAATGTTCATCAACCATTCCAAATTAGGAAAGCCATTAGTGAGCTCGAGTCCGTGCTGTACTCGGCTGTACCTCCCCATTCTCCCATTCCTCAGGGCCAGCAAGGTAGGTCTTTATTTGTTACGGCACGAAGGTAGAAAGGATCGGAGATCAGGCGAGGCACAACCTTTACCAAGTTATACCGCGACATTTCAAGTATCAAGACATCAGAGGACAACATAAGGAGGACCCACAATTAGAGTCTGGTTCTGGCCTCTCCCCGATCTCCTCGCCCTCTCCGAGATCCTCGTTCCCAATATTCCGTTCGACCTTCATTTGCAAACAATGCCGTAATGAATTGCCAAGTGAAGTCCCCTCTGGCATGGCTCTGGACTGCTCTTATTAATACTCGTGCAAGCTCCAGGCTTGGGGGATACTTCTTGTCAATCAAGGCTCGATCCTGTCTTCCCACGCTGGCCACAAACGTCAATTCATCAACAAGAATCCCTCCCCGCTCTAACCAATCCCAACTGATTCCTGGACTTATATTCAAATCAACCCTCAGCTCGAGTCGATTTGAATGATGAAGACAGTGACGTTACTTGGCTACCCTCGACTTCTTGTGCCTTCCGACTTGAATAAAAAGCCTTTTTTTGTGAGCTGAAGAACGGGTTTCTGAGGAGGTTTGGGTTACAAGAGCTCCTTGCTCGTTCCCATTCGACCCATATGTATGCTCTACAAAACCTCAAACTTCAGAAATACCATCCCTTCATTGTCTTACACAGAGACGCCTACGTTATTCTTTGTTCCACCAACGTTACCAAAAGATAGGGGGAAAGTTTTCACGGTATGTGGCACGCTCTGCTTGCTAGTCAATCCCGGGTATGTACGCAATATATTACGTTTTATTTACTATACAGGGCGCCCCAGGATTAAGTGCAGTAACTTTAGAAATCAATTCTACAACTAATTGGCAACAGGAAGTCTGCCGCAGACATTTCCGTTAAACCCACTGTTTTTGGGAGTATTTTCACTGTTGAGATTTTCATTTTGATTAGTCAACTTCATTTCCTTAAAGTAGCAATATTCCCATTTATTCACGCCGAGAATACAAAATTGAGGATACCGTTAAAATGAAAGTTAAATTTCCAAGAAGATGAGACCCCCATCAATTTCCAAAACATGCAACTACACGTTATTTTTCGAGCCCAAAGTTGAAATTTTATGAATTTCAACGTTTTTTGATAAACACCAGTCGCATATGAACCCTTAACGTTCTAAATTAAAGCCGTTTGCAATAAAAGGAAAAACAACTAAATTTTATCAGTTTTTCAACGGTATAATTTATTCTAACTTTACTATGGTAATTAGTCTTCTACGGGTGGAAACCACCTTCTGATACTTCATAGATAACCGGTAACCATTTCTGATGATTTTCCTTCAAAATGAATATGGATAGAAAAATTAATAATAGAAAGTAAATAACAGCTAGATGTGGGCTACGATCATTTCATGGTTTTCATCGTAATTATGCGAACTTTCCAGACTGCGCGAAAAGAACATTTTTATATACTCATAGAGCGCATGATACCTGAAATTATTCTCTTTTTTAATGCTGATTGTAGCACTTTTTAAAAATTAATCGAAAATAAGAACGGTTTAATTTATTTTGTGGAAGTTTTTGAAGATATTCATCAAATGTATGATTATTTTGATCTCCCACAATGTTGACTAGTGTTTTTGAATTTCTTTTTTCTTCTGCTTTTATGAATAAGAGAAAAATGAATGTGTTAAATCAATGCAATTGTCTATATCTTCCTAACGAAACGTTCTAGTATTCTAAGAACGTAATCTATAGTCGCTTAGAAATTGCTCACAAGCTCATAAATACTCGTGGATCCGTCGAGACATTCAGTGCATCGAACCTAACGTCGGTTGTTGTACCGATAATGTTGGCACTTATCTGTAAGAGAAAAAGCGTTGGAAAACGACGAGATGATTGATGATTCTTGAACGGCCCTTTAATGACTCGTCCTCCACGTTCTCCGATATACCCCCGCGGTGCTCTATAGTTAAATACGCGTCTCAAAAACTCAACTTGCTCAACAATGGAGCCTTCATTATTCATCTTGAGGAAACCTCGTTCAAATCCGATCCCTAAACGTCCGGCGCCAGCTCACCTATCTCTACGAGGAAGTGTCTTTTGGTGAAGCTTTCGTGTTTCTTTTGCTCCGAAGAGTCATAAAATGTGGTTTTTACATAGGTGATTTCATTAAAACTCCTCATTTTACATGAATTAAGCAAATTCATTCCTTCCAATGAATAAATAACGTCTTGCGGTCATGTTGTCGGCCTATCCGTTCAAATGGTGTTCAAAATTGATCAATCGAGTGTAATTCGAAAACGTTTTGAATCGGTTTTAAAAGGTGTTTCTCGTCCGTGCTCAAATTAGGTCAACCTACCGAGGTACATCAGAGGATATCGACGCTGTGTGTGAAGAAGAGAATGGCGGAAGAGGGTTGGAGATCACTAAAAACGCAAAAATAATCTCAAATGAAGGAAACAGGGGAAATACTCCAGCAGCATGGAGACTCATTCTATGGATTTTCGAAATTTTCGGCGGTCTAGGCGTGTGGGGTATCATTTTCGACTAAATTTTGGACGCTGAATCCAATGAAACGAGTCCCTGAAGATTGGCACCACTGGAAGAGGTTATGGGTCATAATGGGTATCTATTAACCTATTTTGAATGTGGGTTTTCATGATTTCTGGTAAATATTCGTGTGGGGTATCGTTTCCCACTAAACTTTGGACGCTAAATCGATTGGAAAGAGTCACCATGCTCCTGGACCGAAATTATTCCCTGTGTCCTTCAAATTACATTGAGAAGGGATGGATTTCTCATTTATGTAGCCGCTCGTACGAGGGTGGTTAGGATATCAACCTCAGTTGAACGTCAACGAGTAAGAAGAAAATAGTGTTGAGTATAAGCCGGCGAATCGAGCGGTCATTGTTGAAAATGCGAGAAAATAATAACCTGGCGGGTAGGTGCACTTCCCCTTGAATAAAAGACAAGAAACACGATAATCGGGCCACCATCCCTCCGCTCAGTCCGACTTATAAATTATTCCGCTTTTGTTCTTCGATCCCGACGAAGAGGACGAAAGGAAAACGACATGGCAGCTTCGCCGGCCATCTCACCTGCTCGTTGAAAGAAAATAACGAAGCGAACGACCCCGATCTAGTTTTTATGATATTCTCCCTATCGAGGAAAAACTAACTCAAACATCATGCGACTCGCCAAACGTTTCAACTCATAATACGACTCCTTCCCGCCGATCCCACAATATGAGTTCGAAGAAGAAAAAAATCCTACACGATTCAGAGTTATGATGATGGCCGCTTCCATTCCTTCACCCTAGTCAATTATTCATATCTCGTCGTAGCTCTGATTCTGAAATGACTGGAATGAAAATGAATCAATTTCATTGACTGTTCTTTCGCAAATTACTGAGGAATCGTGGTTTTGTGTGTGCTCTTTTATAATTCTTACAATAAAACGAAGAATAAATACCAATCTTGGGGGATAGTCATAAAATTGGCTAGACTGGAGAACCCAACTCGGTGTTTATCTCCTCTCGTTCTCACGATCCTTCTGATGAGGAGCCCGTTTCTCACTTTAGTGATCAATTGGACATTTTCGGGCTGATTTGCGAATCTGGAGAGCCAATGAGGTAATGAATCCAAGCAGCAGAAACTTGTGAAATTTCATTAAAATCTCAATGCCCATCATGGTGATTTCACGTTTCAAGATAGACGCTTCAGGATGCTGGCATTGACTCAAAATGTGTACTTCGAAAAACAAATTTTCGGCGATCTTGGCGTGTGGGGTGTCATTTTCGACTAAATTTTGGACGCTGAATCGATTCGAATGAGTCTCTATTCTGTTGGTCTGAGGAATAAGCAACCCCTGCGGAAGAATATTTTTATGCATGCAAGAAGTCTATCTATCCGATTCGACCCCAATTTTTTTTTTTTTAAGATGTCTAGATCAAAATAATCTGAAATTTGGGTCAGGAGTCCGTTTCCGACTCTAATTGGCCTTCAAAACTTTTCAGCCCCATCGGACCAAATTGTGGGGTCAAAATGTGAATTTTGAAATATGGATTTTAGAGATTTTTGGCGATCTAGGCGTGTGGAGTATCATTTTTGACTAAATTTTGGACGCTTAATCCAATGAAATGGATTCCAGACCGATTGGCACCAACCGGAAGAAGTTATGGGTCTAAATGGGTGTCTATCTGCCCATTTTGAATATGTGTTATCGAGATTTCGGGTACCTAGGCATGTGGGGTATCATTTTTGAAGAAATTTGGGACGTTGAATCGATTGGAATCAGTCTCCATGCTCCTGATCCGAGGAATAACCAACTCCTGTGTAAGAATTTGCAGCGTTTTTGATGTTGGTTTTACGATACTTTTTGTTACCTGCGTGTGGGGCATCATCTTCTACTAAAATTGACGTTGAATCGATTCATATAAGCTCCGGACCAATTGACGCTCACCGGAAGACGTTACCTGGCTATTTCTGTCTATGGTTTTGATTTAAAATGATATGAGCTCATGTTCAAAGAGTGAGGACGCGATGATGAGTCAAAAGGTCGCTTACTCCGCGTAAAAAAAATCTAACTAATCTTACTATCAATCAATGTATAGGTACTTGAAACAAAATCGTATTATCTACTTACATCGAACAAGTCGCCGAGCAAAGTCGACTCCAGACCAGTCGCCATTTCCCTTCCGCTCACCCGAAGCTATAATGAAGTAGAACTGGTGGCGTTGGGAGAGAGAATGGTTCAAACCTAACTGTATTCTAGCTCCATTACGGCTGACATATAGAAAGTCGCTATGGCTAAATTATATAGCCCGTTTCTACCTTTAGGTCCATCCTGATAGGGTGTAAATATCGGTACACATACCCTACGGCCAGATAAATGATTGTCCTATTGTCCGGAGCCTTCGCATGGGATCTGATTTGTAGATAGGACCGCACTTGTGGCTTTTTCATTATTTATGGGCCCACACGGCGAACTTGCAGTCTGTTACCCGTAGTACTCGGTCCCCTGTTGCCCCTTATTTGGTCATTGTCAATAGTCAATTTGATCCTTTTAAGGGACGCAGGAACTCCGCCTAACTTCGTTCCTTCCACCTGCTTTGCGCACGGTCGTGAGTGAAATGATGGCTCTCCCTTGGTAAACACTGAATTCCTTCAGATTTATCAGGAATATATCGATCAGTTCGGTATAATCGTTACAAGGAAAACCCTCAAAAGACGAAAATTGCAGGTTAATCGTACTTTCCAGTAAATATTCGATTTGAGGTGCAAGCTTATTATCGTATTATATTATCTTATTATTACCTGATATCCTAATTTTTGACTTACTACGCCAACAGAAATGACAATAAAAACTTCAAAAACGGACATGTTCCGGGAAAACCTCAAGTTTTGAACGTAGTCTCGGTTTTTGCTTAACTGGCTTTCAGCCTAATTGCCTGAAAATTTGGAAGAAAATTGGTATTACGAAAGTTATATTGAATGATTATTTCATTGCCACTTCGAATTGTCATATTTTTTGAAATTCAATATGATTTATAATGTCTAGGTCACAAAAAATGAGGAAAACTGCGCGTGTGGAGTGTCCTGAGAAGGAACGGTGATTTAGCTTTAACATCATTTCGTCCAGACTTGGCCAAATTTTCCACGTATGTAGCTGTTGAATGATATGCATACCTCATTTTGGTTGGTTATTTATTGAATAATCAACCCGGGATTTTTACTAGGGTTGATTTTCCTTCGCAATCATCCAAGCCACAATGTTTTACCAACATAATATTGTTGCAAAAATGATCCAAGATCGCCTGTAAATTACCAAGCGAGAGCAACTTTTCAAGTCAATTCCCCAAATAGTTGGGCCACAGCCAAAAACAATTTTCGGCAGGTGCTAATCATTGGCACATGGACCGTAATTTACCTTGGAAACTGGAACCTTGATTTTTCATGTTATGTTGGCACCACTAACGCGGAGGCTGTGGACGTGACGTCAGAGGGGGTGTGACGTCAGCACTGGGGTTTTGGTTGGTTATTTCTTGAATAATCAACCTATATTTCATGATGAAGGTCAACCTGCCCGATTCGGCTCAAAATTTTTCTGGACGTTTCATGGTGTCTAGATCAAAAAAGGTCAATGTCCGTCCGCCGTCCGCCGTACGCCGTCCGACGTCCATTGTCCGCGCCGTTTTTAGTTTTCCCGGCCAAAGACGTTCCTCGAAACTTTTCAGCCCGATCGGACCAAATTTGGGCGGGGTAGGGGTCAAACTGTGTTTTTCGAAAAATCCATTTTTCGAGATTTTGGGCGATCTAGGCGAGTAGGGTATAATTTTCCACTAAATTTTGGACACTGAATCCAATGAAATTAGTCCCAGAACGATTGGCACCCACTGGAAGAAGTTATGGGTCAAATTGGGTATTTACTACCCATTTTGAATATGTACGTGTTTTCGGGATTTCTGGTACCTAGGCGTGTGGGGTATCATTTTCCACTAAATTTTGGACCCTGGATCGATTGGAATGGGTCCGGGACCCGCCACACCCACTGTTTCCCCCATTTTATCAGTCAGTTGATGATAGGCAGAACATGCTATATTTCTCTCTACTGTCCTGGATTCATTCCAGATTCAGCGTCCAAAGTCCAACATTTAGAGGAAAATGATACTCCACACGCTTAGATCGCCAAAATCTCGAAAATCCATTATTGAATAAACACATTTTGACCCATAACCTACCCTCCAATTCGGGCCAATCAGGCTGAAATGTTTCGAGGACTAATTAGAGCCAGAAGTCAGTTATCCAGTTGAATAATCCCTTGAACGATACCCTACACGCCTGAATCTCCGAAAATCTTGAAAGTGGGGGAAATTAGGAAAACAGTGTGTGTGGAATGTCCCCAGAAATTTCGAAAACCCGAAATACATAGATAGATACCCATTTTGACCCGAAACCTCTTCCGGTGAACGCCAATCGTCCCGTGACCCGTCTCATTGGATTCAGCGTCCAAAATTTAGTGGAAAACGATACCCTACAGGCCTGGATCGCCTAAAATCTCAAAAATTCATTTTTTGAAAAACACATTTTGACCCCTAACCCCCTCAAATTTGGTCCGATTGGGCTGAATAGTTTCTAGGACCAACTAGAGCCGGAAACCTGGAACTGAGAGAAAATTGTATTTGGAAGGTTCCGTACCTACTTCTTTAAAACATTCCTTGTATTCCCTTGATCAAATGAATTAAATTTACCTTTGTGTCAAGCTCATGGGCATCAATTTAATTAATTAGAATCTGGAGATGTGCCATTAGAGGGAAAGTAGCATTTTGTGCAATTACGTTGGTTGGATAGTTGATTACTACAACTTCAAGAGGTCTGCTCAATCAAAGTTGTAAACAACTGAGTGAGAATCATCAAATTGTCGCACCAAGCTCGAGAACAATGCTGAGATGAGATATTGCTCGGAAGTTCGACGTAGGCCATTCAAATCCTCGTGGCGGAGGTTGACGCGACTGCGGGGGACGTAGGTAAGTTGCCAATACGAAGAAAAACAATGCCGACGCTCAGAGTAATTAAACCTTCAATGAAATGAGCCGAAGTGGATTTCTCAGAACCTGTTCAGGATAAGAGGAGTCACGTCCCATGTGCGTCGACTGCCATTGCGCGGGGCGGGCAGCTCTTTTTAGATCAAATTCTTTGCAAGTTTATGTTGGCTCGGCGATTTTTTTTTCTCCTTGTGCTTCTTCTTTCCAAATGATCCCGGTGGTAGGTGGGATGCTTCGGAAGCGTTTAGGATTGTCCATGGGAGCCCACAAATCGAGATCACCCTCGTCGTTGAAAGTCATTCCTTAAACAGCTTGTTCAAGCTCTGGTGGTATTATCCCAGGTTCTCCAATAGGTATGTGAAGCGAAGGAAAACTTGACTATTACTGGGCTGCTTGGCTTTGGTCCAGGCTTGATTCTGTTTCAGTTTTGCAAGGCGTTTGACTAAAACTCACCAAGTTTTCCAGTAAAATTGGGGGGTGAACGCGAAGGAACTTTGAATATTTCGGAGGTGATTTATTAAGATCGGAAAACACACGAACTGCGTCGGGGAAGTGTAGGTTACAGCGTCCGCCGGCTAGGCCGACAGTAGAAACAAGGTTGCCAACAAAACGAAAAGAAAAGTACTGCAACCTGGTGTCAGTTCTAAGCAATATGAAAGGGTAGGTAGCGACAAAGAATAGGGGATTTGCCCTCCATTTCTCGTCAAGTTTTAATAACCTTTACTGAGGCTAGAAAAATAAAAGCAAAATTTCTTAACATTCGTTTATGTTAATCTTACTTGTACGAATCACCAGTAACTCAGTGTTGTTGTGCACTCTAACAATAGCTATAGCCCAGTCAAATGGTATTTTTTTACAAAATAAAATAGGGAAGAAGGTTTCTTGGCGGTCCCTCATGTTGTTCTGAGTCCGAATCTGAAGTTTGCCAACAAAACAATGACTGCTTCACAAAAAAAAAAAAAAAAAAAAAAAAAAAAAACCAAAAACCCTCAAAAATTCGGACATTTTTTCCCGCAAAATGTCTATTAAGTTGAAAAATATGCAACCTTCTGAATTTCTCATCTTACACTTTTAAATAGATGAAATTTCATTCAAAACACATTGGTCACATTCAATTTTTGAGTGCTGGGCACCGCCGCTAGAGTGCGCTGAAAAAGAACAACGTTTTGGCACTTGGGCGAAAACGAGAGAAACATAGCTCCAAACGCTTTCTTATCGTATTTTCTCCACGAATACGTGTTTAATTCTTGTTCTATGGTGATTACAAGATTAAGGAGCCCTTAAAAAGCATCGCTCACGGAGTGGTGGGAATTTGGTGGGAAGTCCTGGAACGAATGGCGTCCACTGGAAGAGGTTACGGGTCAAAATGGGTATATATCTACCTGTTTTGGATGTGTGTTTTAGAGATTTCTGGTACCTAGGCGTGTGGGGTATCATTTTCCACTAAATTTTTGAAGTTGAATCGATTAGAAGGAGTCTCCATGTTCGTGGTCTGAAGAAGTAATTTGAAGTAATTTGCAGCGTTAGTTGAATGGTTTCCTTTGCCAATACTGACTGTAATTTTCAATTTGAACCAACTATTACACCAGTCAGGGAAGTCACCATTGAAGTGGTTACATGAAATTAGTTTCTGTTGATGAAGTTCCTTGCCCCTTACCATGTTCTTCATAATATCCAATCCAGCAGAACCATTCTAGTAACCATTGTTCAAGTAATCATTACATTGTATCGCTACAAGTATCCCAATTGGGAACACAAAAAGATGCAATGCCTACAATTATAAATCATTCTACAGAAAATCCGTAAATAAGGCCGCAGACATTTTGGCAGAAAGTTAGGGTGGACAGCCACCAAGATTGCTGTAAAGCATGGGGAGGGTGACAAAACCTCACTCCAAAATCTCAAACAATGAGCAAATCTAGCCCTCATTCTAGTGGCTTGTAGCAACTTGGAAACACAGGCTGACAAAATGCTTATGCCTACTGCCAGTTAAATACTCAACTATTTTGACATGTACCATTCCTGATTTCAATGAAATTATGATAACTTAGGTATCATGTGGAAGGTACCTAGTTCTCCTTACAAAACTCAGAGGTACTCGCTTTACGCCTTATTGCAATGCATTTCAGTTGCTCTATTTCCAAAATAACCATAGAACTAATACAAAGCAGTATAATACCTTTACCTAACATCCGACCTCGCTTTATTTTGTAATAGTGAAGAAGAGCTGTAAAATAATGAGTTCAATTTGTCGGAGAGACGCATGACCGAGACCAACAGGAAACCGGTGGTTTCCTCTGACGCCCTTCTGGTGAGAAGATGATTGGTTTCAAGCATTTGATTGGGAATCGGGGCGGTGTGCGGGGGTAATAGTTGCGGCCAGCCTCGTACCTAGATTTCGAATGAGTCTACAGTCGCCTTTTCTTCGTACCTAACTGATTTATGGCTTCGTAGTGTAATTACCGTTGGAGAAAGATGTGACTAAAAACAGACTTTTACCGGTTGAAAGTGTATCCACGTCCCCTTCAGAATCGTGGTTGTCAATGGAACGTGTGTTCGAGGCGCCAAGGCTGGAAGAAGCTGCAAATAACTATATACATGAAGGCAATAATTAAATTCTACACATCACTTTTACGCTGTAGGGTTGAGAGTTGAAATGATATGGTGTCGCAAATGTACGTAATTATGATACTGGAAACAAAAAACAAATTACGCGTTAAACGTTAGGTTCGTTTCAGGGGTGCGCGATTTCTCCCGTCAAAGGTTTAACCCCGATAATACACTTATTGTGATTTTTCTTTAAACATATTCCTGAGCGCTGATAGTTCAATACGTTGAACGGAAAAGAAAAAGGTTTCTGCTAAATGGAAGAGGTAGATGTTCTCTTTTTTTCCCCGGTTGACTTCTCACCATTGGGAATGGCGTGAATAGCCGATCTCCTGTCCATAGTTATACTACCCAGTATATCGTGAATATTGAGTTGACACTCGGAGTTTATTACTAGCCCTCACTACCCATCAGGAAGGCAGTGGTTCCAGCTGATTCGACTTCCTACTTGAAGGCACACCCAGCACGCCATCTTGGGACGCCGCTTCTTGTCTTGTCTTCTTGGCTCTCATCTGAAAACCTTCACTTTGCTAATAACCCATCTTCTGAATTCATCCTGTGTCGAATACTTGGTTTCCTCGCCTCTACTGAAGAAATACATCCCGTGTTGAGAACAAAGTAGTTTACTTCAGTATCAAGTAATGTAGACACCAGATTATTGGGTGAGTTCTTCAGTACTTGAGTACTTCAATATTCTTGATTTTGTACATACCCAGGCTACCTAGGGGCATTAGGTGATAGGAATCAGATTTATCAAGAAATACTCGCGTGTAAAATATGATTCTACACACAGTTTCTTTTGTTTGGTTATTCCTTCGAAAGTAAGTAATAAGTCAACCCCTCCAATTTGACCCAAAATTTTGGACTCTGAATGCAATGAGACAGTTCACGGAACGATTGGCGCCCACTGGAAGAGGTTATGGCTCTATCTGCCTATTTCGAATATGTGTATTCGAATTTTCTGATACCCAGGCGTGTGGGGTATCATTTTTCACAAATTTTAGGACCCCGAATCGGTTGGAAGGAGTCTTCAGGCTTCTGGTCCGAGGAATAACCAACCCTTGCAAAGGAATTTTCAACGTCTTTTGTAATAGAGCTGAGGAATAATCTGGACTACATTCTTGTAGAAAGGCAGTCGACACTAGGAAGCTGCTTGCAGTCTGTGGCCACGTAGTGGCGACGGATGCCATGTGAAATTAGCTGACGTTTGTTGGTCAATAGCGTGCACGCTAGTGCCTGTTCATAGGAAGTAGGAGCCCCTGCATGGTATTCAAACGCCAATTTCCTTAATGCGCAACTGATTCTGGATGAAATATAGTTCTGAAGCCATCAAAACATTATTCATTGTACATTGAAGGGTATCCTATCGACAAAAGTCGATGTTTGATTGAGTTCACGCTCCTCACTGAAATGCTTAATATTCAAGAATTCGAGTTGATTCTAGCGTCGCTACGATTCCAAGCCTGGAAATTCGCAGTTTGGCTGTTGTAACATTCCACTAAATGTTGGACGTTGAATTGTTTGAAATTTGCCCAGGACACTCCACACATATCGTTTTCCCCATTTTCTGCTTTCTCCTGGTCCGAGGAATAACCCACCCTTATGAAAGGGTTTGCAGCGTTTTAGATTTGGTCACCTTAATGGTGGTTCAAAGAATAACCAACCAAATATCTGGCAGAAAACAGTTGAGTTCGAAACGTTTGGGCCACTGGGTCGAATCTTTAGTTCCGTCGTCAGTTGTATAGTCCTATTGATCCACGATGGGAGTAAAATAACGTGTCGTCCGATGGTAAAGCTCAAGCGAATTCAATTCGAACCACAAGACCTCATAATAATTTCCTTCACGTTCACGCCTCTTTTCGCACTTTTTTCTCGGTATTAGTCGGTAGTCGATGTTCCCAGTTTTTTTTCGCCGTACGTTTCCTCTAGTTGCCCAGCGATTCTTTCGGCTTCAAGATAGTAGTGTTGGTGTTGGTAATTTCTCCCAAGATCACAAGAGACCGCCCTCCATTCTATTTCGGGGTGAATCATAGCGTGCAATAGGGAATGGTAACCGCAAGTTTGGGGTCTGCCGGTAGACGTTGCCTGAGTCCATTTTCATGTAATGCGAGAGCTCCCTTTCCCATGACTAATAGCTTTTTATTGCGATCCACCCGACGTCTTCCGACAGTTCATGACCATTATTGTGGGAGCGATGGTTATACTCCGCAGGAATACCATCGGGGAGCACAAAATAGAACGTCTCTGAAACGGCGTTTTCCTCGTTATTACAGTCACAGTGATTTCCATTGAGTTGAAGCAATGAAGAATCATCTAAGTGACGCCAGTCATGCTTTAAGAGCAAGTGCGTTTATTTCAACGTGAAATTGAATCTCTCCAAGGAAGCTACGAGATTCAAAGAAGCTCGAGAGTTGACTCAAGAATATGGAACGACATTCGAATTTTGAATTAAACTGGCTGGAAACTCATCATGAAGCAGGATCAACACATTTCTTTTTACCCTCGTATTGTGCACATTTCCTGTATGAACGGAACCGGTGATGTCAATAATGGAACAAATTTCTGCTTAGAGTCATTGCACCAGAGCTTCCTCGTAAAAATATTAGGAGGAAGGGATTTTGGGCCAAAACGAGTACCTATATACCTGTTTCGGATGTGTGTTTTCGAGATTTAGGCGTGTGGGATCAAATTGCCCACTAAATAGTAGACCCTAAATCGATTGAAATGGGTTCAGGCCACGCCACACCCACTGTTTTTCCCATTTCCCCCATGATTTGGTCCGATCGGACTGAAAAGAGGACCAGCAAAAGACGGAAACAGGTCCCTGGCCCGAATTTCAAATTTTTAGAAACTTTTCCACTACCTAAATCGACGTGGACGGCATATGGACATTTGTTTATAATGATTTAGGCACAGATCGAATTGGAGAGATTGACTCCTGCGAATGAATGCCGCGTTTTTCTAAAGTATGGAAATTTTATCAAAGAAATTACCCAAGAGGAAATTCCGGGCAAGAATTTGTGTTTTGAGACACTGACCTATAAAGGTGGCTAAAGGTGTAAGTCACATTTGTGAGCCTGTATAAAATATCAGATTCTGATAGGAGAATAATTTAGATTATTTTTCCCCGGACGTTTCAGCCATAATTTGGTGCCGTCAGTCCTCCTTCTGATCTCCCTTTTTGACATCTTTAGTCTCCAAGATTTAAAAATCTGCAAATTCTTACACACGGGTTGGTTATTCCTCGAATGGGGGAAACAGTGGGTGTCGCGGGTCCCAGACCCATTCCAATCGATTCAGGGTCCAAAATTTAGTGGAATATGATACCCCACACGCCTAGGTAGCAGAAATCCCGAAAACACATAATCAAATTGGGTAAAAAATAACCAATTTGACCCATAACTTCTTCCAGTGGGTGCCAATTGTTCTGGGACCCACTTTATTGGCATCAGCGTCCAAAATTTAGTGGAAAATGACACCCTACTCGCCTAGGTACCAGAAATCCCGAAAACACATACTCAAAATGGGTAATAAATACCCAATTTGACCCATTACTTCTTCAAGTGGGTGCCAATTGTTCTGGGACCAATTTTATTGGATTCAGCGTCCAAAATTTAGTGGAAAATGACACCCCACTCGCCTAAATCACCCAAAATCTCGAAAATCCATTTTTCAAAAAACCCCTACCCCCTCCAAATTTGGTCCGATCGGGCTGAAAAGTTTTGAGGGCCCATCTCGGCTGGAAACAGACCCCTGACCCAAATTTCAGATTTTTAGAAAATTTTCTACTACCAAAAACGGCGTGGACAATGGACGGCGTACGGCGTACGGCGTACGGCGGACGGACATTGACCTTTTTTGATCAGGACATCATGAAACGTCCAGAATAAAATTTTGAGCCGAATCGGAGAGGTTGAAAACATAGGTTGATTATTCAAGGAATAACCAACCAAAAAACACATTTTTTCAATCAGTTTTTGATCAGGAGCGAAATTATTTCAATGTGTGCATATTTGGCTATACATATTTGGAAGAAAAAACTGACGCATGATTAAATTCCCTTTGCGTACATTTTGAATTGATTCCGGTGAATCCCAAACCAATTGGGAACAATTTGTTTGTTCAATTTTTTGTACTACTAACTACCTATCATATTTTATCACAGAGAACGGCTCAAAAAATTACTGAATTTACATATGTCAGAAAAGGCGGATTCTTTTTACTCTTATTTTCTTTCTTATGTAACAAGAGCAGGATCGTCAAGTTCGTCCCGATTTCTTCCGCGACCGAACCTGTTGTTACTGTTTCGGATTTATTCGTCGTAAAGCTGTGTAAGTAATGGCAATAAGAATCGAAGGGCTTGCGCAGCTGGAACGTGAAATACATAATGCATTCGCCGAGAGTATCGGCTCGGTTCGGCCAGTCATTTACAGTGCCGCAATGCTAACAAGGTTGTACAAAATACTACTGCACCAACCCTCTTACGTATTGCTCCTGTTTACTCGTTCTTTAACAGTCTGCCCACGAATTGGCACAAAACAGCCACTCAAATCCACAAACAGCCTCCACTTTCCCCTGCATTCATCTCGGACGAATTTCGTTTTAATCCGCTGAATTTTTTTGCGTAGAGGAACAACCATTACCAAGCATTATTTTAGGAACAATTGTGCAAAATGCAAGAGTATCGGCTGAGAAGCATGAAACTATGGGTATAAACGTGAGTTTTTAGATAAAAATCATCATTTTCCAATAAAATCCTGTTTTCTTCATGGGGATGAGTTCGACATGGCAATAATTTGCATTTTCAGTGCTGAATCAAATGATCGGGAATCGTGCTTTATTGGGAAACGATGATGTTTACCTAAAAACCCACATTTTCCCTCAAAACATTCCTCTAAGCAAATTAAAAATTTAAACTTTGACCATTTCACTACCAATTAGGACAGGATAGAAAAAGATGCCAAATATTTTCGAGGGGTTGGTTATTCTTCGGACCAGGATCATGGAGACTCATTCCAATCGATTGAGTATCTAAAATTTACTGGAAATAATTTTCCCCACACGCATAGGTACCAGAAATCTCGAAAACCCACTTTCGGAATAGGCAGATTGATATCTATTTTGACCCATAACCACTTCTTGTGGGCCCCAATCGTTCCGGGGCCCGTCTCATTGGATTTAGCGTCCTAAATTTAGCGGAAAATGATACCCTACAAAAAGGATAGATAGGCACCAATTTGACCCTTACCCCACCCAAATTTGGTCCGATCGGGTTGAAAAGTTTCAAGCCATGAACCCCTAACCCAAATTTCAGATTTATTGACAATTTTCTACTACCTAAATCTCGAAAACCCACTTTCGGAATAGGCAGATTGGTATCTATTTTGACCCATAACAAATGACCCAAAAATGGATTTAGCGTCCTAAATTTAGTCAAAAATGATACCCCACACGCCTAGATCGCAAAAAATCTCGAAAACCCATTTTTCAAAATACACATTTTGACCCCCCTCCCCCTCTTTTTTTGCATGAGAACATAACTGAGACAGTGAACCTATAAAACCAAGTATGTGGTACAAGTAAAATTTCAAAGCGGATGAGAACATTCGGAATGACGTCATTTTCCGCTAGAAGAGCTCGATTTTGGTTTGGTAAAACCAAGGGCAAAGCATTGATCAAAGCGTTACTTTCTCCAATTTATAGCAATCATTCAATTTTGTTTTCACATTATTGAAATTTACGAGGTTTTATCGAAAATTGAGGTGCTTAAGTGTTTATACAAGTCGAAGGAGAAGAATTTAGACAAGTTAACTCAATTTTCTCGTCGCTAAGGCACATCTGAGGTCATGTTTGACCAGGTAGCCTCAAAAAACCTTATTTTCGAAAAAACTGGCGAGGTTTTACAGGTTTGATATTAACCTATCATCAACCTATTGGGTTGATTATTCAAGGAATAACCCACCAAAGCGGAAAAAAGGGAATTTTTTTTGCTGAAAACTGGGATTTGGTGTGATTGGAGGGGACAGATGGCCAAACGAAGGATATTCCTTCCCTAAAACGAGATTATCTGGTAACACTGCAACGAAGATATCAGCACGGAAGAGTATGTTGTGTGCATGAAATCTTCAGGATTGCAGCGTGTAATCCTGTTCGCCAGCCACCACCGCAACAGCTGCCGTGAAGGAGAATATTTTTCCTTTTTATTTATCAATTTTTTTTAAGAAGTCGGCTTTGCCTACGTGTGGATACAAAGTAACTTTGGCGGAATCTCTGACAGGATTCTACAGGTTTTTCGTTCCTCATCCTTTCATTCCGCATCACGAGATTTTTTTGCCGCCCGAGCTCGTTGGTTAGGATCAGAATAAATTTGAGAAGGTTTCTATATATTATTGGAACGGGGGAGGGGGGGTATCGGATTCACAGATGTTATCCCCGCCTGTAAAGGGGCACCGGCGGTCTCGGGGTTGCGGGCTACCATTTCGTCGAGCGGCCCAAATTACCCAGAGGTGGAATGTGTTGTCCCTGAAAAGGACTTCCAAAGAGGCCCCTCTCTTCGATGGAGTAAAAGGGAAGCATTAATAAGGTGGCAAGCCCCCCCCCCCCCCCCTCCATGGGTCCTCTCACAATGTCCGGAGCTCCCCGAGCAGGATACCGAGATCTTGATACCATAACGCCAACTCCAACCAGCTTCTTCCTCATTAATTAAATCCAAAGCTACCTCTTCAGCTCGTCCTTTGCGGCTCATTAACGATCTTATACATTTTTCCCTCATTTTTTCCCCATCTCCATCGCATCGAACGTACACGACAGAAAGCGAGCCCGCATACGCGGGTGTCCTGTTCAAACGTTCAATTCCCTTTTTTAGCGATATTTCGGTCTCAAAACGACTTGACGCATTATAGCATCATAGCAGAAAGAGCCTCGTGAAAAGAAGACGCCCATATTTCAGTGAGGCCATTAGCGCCGGTTCCTCGTTTGTTGTCGACAAACCGAAAAATCCACCGGCCAATTACCTGAAGTTACCCTCTTAACTCATCCAAATGATGCCAACATCAGTGGAAAGGCCAACAACGACGGTTTTCGTCGGTACCTACCAACTGCGACATCCTCCTCGGGTGGAGGTCCGCAACCTGCCTGTGAGTCATGGCACCCCTTTGTCATTCATTCATTCGTGTCTCAGAATGGCCAGGTGAAGTGACAAACTTTTTTCTTCAAAACAACTTACCTAATGACTTTCTTTTTGAAAAAAAAAAAATATAATAATAAAATGAAAAAGCAAATTATATTTAAATGATCATTATTCTAAGTAGATCTCGGTAGTGTAGGAAAGCATACCTTTTGAGGTTTTTAGGAAAAGATGTTGCAAATTCTTTCACACGGGTTGGTTATTCCTCGGACCAGGCGCATGGAGACTCACATCTTCAACATGGGGGGAAATGGGGGAAACAGTGGGTGTGGCGAGTCCCGGACCCTTTCCAATTGATTCAGCGTCCAAAATTTAGTGGAAAATGATACCCCACACGCCTAGGTACTAGCGATCTCGAAAACAGACATTCGAAATGGGTTGATAGGTACTCATTTTGGCCCATAGCCTCATCCAGAGGGCACCAATCGTTCCAGGATTGGTCTCATTGGATTCAGCGTCAAAAAATTACTGGAAAATCATACCCTACACGCCTAGGTAGCAGAAATCTCGAAAATACATATTCAAACATGGGGAAAATGGGGGAAACAGTAGGTGTGGCGGGTCCTGGACCCATTTCAATCGATCCAGGGTCCAGAATGTAGTGGAAAATGATACCCCACACGCCAAGGTTACAGAAATCTCGAAAACACACATTCGAAATGGGTAGATAGGTACCTATTTTGACCCATGACCTCTTCCAATGGGTTCCAATCGTTCTGGGACCCATCACATTGGATTTAGCGTACAGAATTTAGTGGATAATGATACCCCACACTCCTAGATTGCAAAAAATCTTAAAAATCAATTTTTCAAAATTCACATTTTGACCCCTACCCCACACAAATTTGGTCCAATTGGGTTGAAAAGCTTCGAGGACCAACTAGAGCCATGAACGGACCCCTGACCAAAATTTCAGATTTTTTGAATAATTTCTACTACCAATGTCGGCGTGGACGGCGGACGGCGGACGGACATTATTCAAGGAATAACCAACCAAAATGATACCACACACGCCTAGATCGCCAAATATCTCGAAAATCCAATTTTTCAAAGAACACATTTTGATTCCTACCCTGCCTAAATTTGGTCCGATCGGCCTGAAAAGTTTTGAGGACCAACTAGAGCCGGCAACAGACCCCTGACCCAAATTTCAGATTTTTAGAAAATTTTCTACGGTATGGACGGTGGACGGCGTATGGCGTACTGCGGATGGACATGTGACTTTTTGATCTAGACTCCTTGAAACGTCCAGAAAAAAATTTTTGGGCCGGATAGGTGGACCTTTTGCATGAAAACATAAATTGATTATTCAAGGAATAACCAACCAAAATTTAAGCAGCTGATCATGGACTGCAGGGTTCAGAATTTGAATGTGATAGGACTAGTCTGGAAGGGGTTTTCAGTCTCAGGTGGCTGCGGTCTACATAGAAATGAGGCAGGAGTCACCGCGACACAAAGGGCGACTACAGGACGGGCCCCTTTTTGAATAACGACGATTAAAAGTGGTCTCAAATTGTAAGAAGTGAGTTAGTGGCAGAAGGGCCGAGGGTTTGAATATAAACAAGGTAAGGAGCGATGAAGTGCATTGTGAAGCTGGTTTGGAATGCGGCGGAGGAGAAACCCCGTCCCAGGCGTGGGAAGATGTAGCAGTACCAGAGTACAAGTCTGAAGACTCGGGCCGTCGAAGGGGGAGGAAGAGGACGAAGGAGAGGAGAGAGGAGAGAGGAGAGGATGCAGCGACGGAAGGAGGGGCCGGGATGAAAGGGAAGAAAGAAGTCGAAGGAGAGAAAACTTCTTGATGGGGGTGTCCTTGGAGGCCCTCCAGCCAGCCACCTGCCCCTGACACCTACTAGTACAAGCAACGACCAAGAGCGAGGCTCAGGCGCCGTGCGCGTGCCTTCGTCGCCGCGTCGCCCTTGTTTACAGTCTTGTCCGTTTCCTCTGATCCTTGATGAACCTGAATCATGAGACCACAGCCAGTCTCATCAGATAAGACCACTACACCGAGCATCAACCAAACCGAGATGCCAGAAAAGACAACAGACACAACTAAGCGCTCTACATTTTCCATCCTCTTTCATTCGCAATAATACTTTATTATTCCACCACTACAAAAACAATACTACAACATAAGTAAATGTACACGTTGAGTCGCCATAGTCTGTGTCTACACTCCTTCTGCCCCATGAAATTGATAAAGAATCACCATGTCTGACCATTATACTCGTAAAAGCGTTTAAAATTGACAGATTCTGACCATGGTTTCCTCATTACGCACCCCGGTTGGTAGAGTGGCAATCCAAAAACGTTGCCAATTCATTCACAGGGGTTGATTATTCCTCGGCCCAGTAGCATGACGACACATTCAAATCGATTCAACGTCCAAAAGTATGTGGACAATGATGCCACCCACACGCCTAAGTACCAGAAATCTCGACAGCCCGCTTCTGAAATAGGTGGATAGATACCAATTTTGACCTATGACCTCTTCCGGTGGGCGTCAATTGCTCTGGGACCCTTTTATTTGGATTCAGCGTTCAGAATTTAGTGGAGAATGATACCCCACACACCTAGATTGCAAGAAATCTCATAAATCCATTTTTCGAAGTACACATTTTGATCCCTACCCCACCAAAATTTGATCCGATCGGGTTGAAAAGTTTCAAGGACCAAACGGAAACGGGTCCCTGACCAAAATTTCTGAATATCAGATAATTTTCTACTACCAAAGTCATCGTGGACGGCGGACGGCATACGGAAATTCGCTAATTTTGATCTAGACACCTTCAAACGACCAAACATTTTTTTTGAACCGATTCGAAGAGATTGACTTTTTGCATGAAAACACAGGTGATCGTATAAACTGTGTCATTTCTATGTCAATTTGTCTCTTGAATTATTGAATGTCCCTCGTATAAAGAATAACCAACCAAAACGAAGGTGGTAAGGATTCTAAAATAATGTTTCCATTTTATACTCGCCATGGAGGGCAGTAAATATTGATTACCGGCAAGGAAACACGAAGGAATAAACTACTCAGGGCATATACAACATGCGTTGAAATGGCCTGCAACTACGCCAGTACTGTAAGAAGTTAGAATTTTTGTCCATAAATTGTACCGAGAAGTTATTTCATGGGTCAGAACCTCATCTGAGGGGGTACCTACTCAATGCCTAAGTGTTCCAGCTTGAATGATATGATGACGCATTAGGTTAAACTTTTGACAAATATATTTAAATCCTTGGCAGATCGATTTCAGCTATTGACAGATAAATTTAGTCTTTTGAAAAATGGACTTCAACTTTAACAAATTGCGTTCAACTTTTTTCAACATCAAGCGTAACGAAGAAAGTAATCTGAAAATTAACTAATCCACAATATTGACGAGTTCTGGAAACGAATTTCAATGAAACGGACCTCCAGCTGCTGCGAATGATTGTCACCCATGCAGAAGAGATTCGAACAGCGCCCGCAGGCACAGCGAAGGTTTACCCGTGCAACGAATGTAGGTGCCCTGAATAGCAGGAATGCAGCCCTGAAATCGCTATTTATGTGTATTAATAGTTGAAATTATATTGTCCAACGTGTATGTCCCTTTGTCGAAAGATTAAATTTATCTGTTAACAGTCGAAATTTATTTTTGTCCAAAGTTGAAATCTATTTGTCAAAGGTTTAAATTTTCTGTCAAAAGTTTAACTGATGTGTTAATGCTATAAATGAGGACTATATTGCAATGCTAGAAGGATAGGAACCTTCGTGCCACATTCCTCAAGTTCGGCTGATATACCTTCCGAGACACCCGCGCTGTATGAGATCACCAGCAATTTCAAATCATCTTTATACAGTCTGTAGTTCATGAAAAATGGGCGTTATGTCGTTTGAGAAATTGCCCATCTGCTTGGGGAGCCTCATTCTCATTCCAGGGGCATGCGGTTGAGCATCTGCTGTGTTGAGCCGAAGAAGGCGCTCTGGTTGTGTACGTACAGCCTTTGGATTTTTATCGGCTCAGCATATCATTGGCTCCGTCCCGTGTCGTAACGCCCATAATCTTAGGGCCCGTTAAATCGATCTCCGCTCTCGGGAAGAGGCCTTTTAAATTTTTCGGACCCCAGGCTTCGAGACGCCCGTTCAAACAGGTTCTTTCTCATCTTATAGAACAACACGACGTTGGTGAGATGCCTGGGTGGGAAGGGGGGGGGGGGGTGAATTAGACAGCGTGCAACTTTTAGAAGATGGAAGAGCAATCTAGCAATCTCGATCTATGCATATCTCAAAAGTACGAGCAGTGAGCAATGTATGTTGGAGATACGGTGGTGATCAAAGATAACAGGCCAGAGAGAAGACCATCACGCTGAATAGTTCAAAACGCTGCAAATTCTTTCACACGGGTTGGTTATTCCTCGGACTCATTTTTTCAACTTGGGGAAAATGAAGGAAACAAGGGGTGTGGCGGGTCCCAGATCTACTCCAATCGATTCAGCGTCCAAAATTTAGTGGAAAATGATACCCCACACACCTAGGTTACAGAAATCATGAAAAAACATATACAAAATGGGTAGATAGGAACCCTTTTTGACCCATATACTCATCCAGAGGGCACCAATCGTTCTGGGACCCACCTCATTGGATTCAGCGTCCTAAAGTTAGTGGAAAATGATACCCCACACGCCTACATTGCCAAAAATCTCGAAAATCCATTTTTCGAAATACACATTTTGACCCCTACCCAACTTTAATGTAGCTTTTGCTATTCATGCTTTACAATGCCAACCACATTTCTAGGGAACGTGTGGGCTTAACTCGAAATGGTTTGCTATTAGCTTCATCATGTCAAATCTGAGATGATGAGTCTGTGAATTTTGAACAAATATCGATAAGATTTTCTGGGATGGTGAAGAATTGGTCGTTTGAGACACCATGCAAAATTCATTGGGGGATTCATTGGGATTCCTTGGGTATGCTCTCCGCATGGGTAAACATAAATCTGGGTTTACAGTTGTTGAAATTGATACAAATATTGAGCTCAACGGTACAGAATTAGTGTTCGATATTGGAATCGCTGCAATTTCATATATGCAAGAGTATGGGTGAAACTGTGAGTGTCCAGGGTTCATTCCAATCGATTCAGCGTGCAAAATTTAGTCAAAAATGATACCCCACTCGCCTAGCTACCAGTAATCTGGAAAACACACATGTATTCGAATGTATTCTAAATAGGTAGGTAGATACCCATTTTGACCCATAACTATTTCCAATGGGCACCAATGGTTCCGGAACCTGTCTCAATGGATTCTGCGACCAAAATTTAATCGACAATGAAATCTCACACACCTAAATTGCCAAAAATCTCAAAAAACCATTTGTCGAAATACACATTTTGACCCCTAACCCCCTCAAATTTGGTCCGATCGCGATCGATTTCTACCGCCAAAAACAGCGAATGGCGGCGGAACCAAATTCAAACCATTGATGATTACAGGAACCAAAAATGATGATGGTCCTAAAATAATGTTCGTAATTTTTTATAAAAATACAAAGAATACTTGCCATACAGGGCCGTACCTGCCTAAATATTGATAAGGTCTATAGCAAGCATGAATTGAATTTCCAAGTCAAATGAAAAATTTTCGGGTTCAAATGTAACTTTTCCCTTGAAAAATGATCATTCCCCCCCCCCCCCCCCCAAAAAAAAAACCCTAATAAAAATTTGAAGAATTTTCCGTTATTAAATTATCATCAATTATATATGAATTATCTCGCCTTGGGAGAAGGTGGAGAGCTCACCTGTACAGTGAAATATGGCATGGAATGGAGTAATCGTGCTATAACCAAAACATGTTCGCCACATTGGCTAAGGGGATTTTACTGCACATAAAATATGTGTTCTACCACGAACACAGGTGCTTGATTAACGTTTTGCTTCTTCTCATTTCTGTAGAGATGGTACAATCAATGCAGCAGTCCATTTTTCCACAGATCCAAAAACAAAAAGTTACGTGCCGTGACCAGGATTCGAACCTGGGTTATTGCGGCCACAACGCAATGTCCTAACCACTAGACGATCACGGCTATTTCACAGGCGGTCTCTGCGGGGGAAATAAACCATTCAGGAACCTTTGGCGCGGTGCACTCGGGAGAAACTCCTGCATAAAACAAATTGCAACATGCAATCCATTTCATTCTTACGCATACAGGAGAAACTGTTTTCCCTGTCAGTTTCATCCGTAAATAATGAGGAAATACACCAACTGGAGGCTCATAATGGCAAGGGTATTTTTATAAAGCTGAGTCCAACTTCATGGAATGAAATTCGTTAAATATTACTATTTGAAAAATATCCGAATTCCGGAGAAAATCACAATTTTTCAAACAGAATACTTACGTAAAACGTGAAAATGAAGCTGGAGGAAACAGATTATTCAAGTTTTACGAAACTGATGTGCACTGCCCTGTGTAATCTTCGGCTGTGGGGGGTTATGAGGTATAATCGATATATCGATCTATACCAGCAAGTCATGTTATCATTGTTATATCTCTCTCTTTCTTTTTTAAAATGTTTTTATGTCTTTAATTTTACAGCTAACAGTTCTGAAATAAATTCACAACCACATTATGAAGTCACACCGGCACAGCCCCTATAGTAAATGTTTACAAACATATTATGACTCATTCAAGTAATAAAATCATTTGTTTCACGTTTCATGAAACACGTTTGCACCGTACATTTGTTTTAACTTAGAATTGGGAATTTGTGTCTATCAACCATTTTGGTATTCGCTGAGACCGATAATGTACAATCCTATAATTGTGGAGTTTATGATGAGTGTATCATCATAATACTCGCTCAATATGCATTCGCGGATCTAGAATTTTTTTCGGGGGGGGGGGGGGGAGGGGGTTGGGGGTTGGGTCACAGGGTAAAATCAAAAGCTAACAAAAAAAAAAAAATAATAAAAATAACCAAACAAACAAAATGAACTAAATTTTCTCACTTTTTCAATCTCTTAACAATAAAGTCCATTTTATTCATAATTTGATTGTTTATGTCAAAACTCTACTCAAAATTTCAAAAATTGTCAAAAGTCTACCTGGTTTGGGGGGGTCATGACCCCCGTGACCCCCCCCCCCCCCCTCGAATCCGCAACTGTCAAAATGTCCACTTGACTGTAAGCAACTTCAGCGGCCATTTTCAGAGCACGTAATATGAGCGATTTCGAGAGATGTTTTTGATAATTCATTATGAATTTTAACTCCCCACCCTTGCACGACTGCATGTCAAACAAATTAACAAGATCTCTTAAAAAATTTTCTTACGAAAACCATAGCTTTTACCATTACGGAAGGCTCTCTTTGGCCCAATTTTCCTTGAATAGTCTTGTACTCTCCGATTTGCGGCAAATTCCTTATCTATGGTTGATTATTTTTGGGAGCTAGATTATGGGGAGAGCAATTAGTGCAGAGTTTCCTGGACTTATTCCAATCAATTCAGTATCCATTGTTGTGATTGTGAATATTCGGGATAAGCCCTAGTTCTATTATGACTCAACAGAGGGCTGAGCTGTTTGCCTTACGTCAGCCATGTTGTATTTGGTATTCCCTCCTTTTTCTCTCCACTCATTTACTACTAGTTCACTAGTTGTGTGCTCTAATATATACATTCCATTCGTCTTCATTTACATTTCGTTCGTGCCCTTTATTAATCCCTTACCATATCCAAAAGATTGGAAAACCTTTTTTAAAAAAAAAATATTGGTTGAAATTTACTATAGGGGCTGCGGGGGGTTATGGGTGTAGTCGATATATCAATCCATACCAGCTAGTCAATGTTATCATTGTTATATATATATATATATATATATATATATATCTCTCTCTCTCTTTTTTTTTTTTTTTTTTTTTTTTTTTTTTTTTTTTTTTTTTTTTTTTTTTAAGACGTTTGTTTAAATTTATGTCTTTAGTTTTACAGTTAACAGTTCTGAAATAAATTAACAGCCACATTATGAAGTCACACCGGCGCAGCCCCTATAGTAAATGTTTACAAACATATTATGACTCATTCAAGTAATAAAAAGGAATAATAAGAAAATAACCGCTGATTATTCAAGAAATAACCAACCAAAACCAAATTAAAAGGTGTTTATGATAGTAGAAAATTGTCTACAAATTTGAAAAATGGAAAAAACCTCTCTCCAGTCCTAGTTGGTTTTCAAAACTTTGCAGCCCGATCAGCCATAATTCGGGAAGCGTATGGGTAAAAGTTTTATTGATGAATGTCAATCATCCAGAAATTTTTTGCAAACAAGGTGTGTGGGGTATTTTCCACTACATTTTGGACACTGAATCCATTGAGATGGGGTTTTTACTACACAATCTGTCACAGTTTGGTAATTATGGTATAGCAAGGACTACACATTGCCCCAATAGTTTTGAGAATCCTACCTCAGGAACCAAGTTATTTTTATACATAGCCTGAGTAATTTCCAAGAAATTCCAATTTCCAAAAAATATTTATTTTAGTGTAGTAATTTCAATTTGAAAGGCGAAAATTTCTCAAATGACCCCGTTTTACGGCAACGTTTTTACTTGAAATAGGTAGGTAATTGAATGGAATTACGCTACCAGAAACGTAGCGCTGGTGTCGCGGGTCATTGTAACGTGATGTAGAGAAATGTTTGAAGTTTTGTCAGGCGTAGCTATGGACCAAGGGACTGTAAAAGCGTCACATTGATGCACGTCCTAAGTACGCATGTACTCTTTTTTTTCTCCCCTTCAGCACCGTACTGATAGCCATCGTGGAGGAAAGAAATCACCTCGTTTACTCATTCCGTCGCGATAAAGCGACCGTGCTGTAACGTTCAGATGATACTTTTCATATATTTCCAGGTCATTTGATTGATCCTATTATCATTTAATTGTTGACTTTGGAAGCATCGGCGTTCGGAAGCAGCTAGAGGCTCTTTGAAGTAGAACGAGAAGAAGCGGTTGAGTAAGAAGAAACTGGTTTGTAATCTTCCACAACTAGCTGGAGCTGCAATGGTGGATGTGATATACATAGAAACGCCTGGATTTACTTGGGGGCACGGGCTACCCTAGTCTGCTTTTTGCTTTGTTCTGATCGTTCTTGGAACGATGTGCTAAGCACCTATAGAAAATCCGCTCTCGTCGCAGGCGATGCACGTGTACTGGGCTTCTTTCTTGCTGATTTGATCCTGCACCTCACCCCGAGCCAATTCAGTTTCTTATTTTTATTGGAATAGTACATCCTTGTACTCCTATCGAAAAAAAAACCTTATCCTTACAAAATCTCACCTTTAAAGGTTACGAAAATCTCAAATTTTGCAAGTTGGTTGGTTTTTAAAGCTCAATTTAAGCTCAATCACAAAAAATTGACCCGGGACTGGGGTAGTTCGGGACCCAGGCCTATGGGGAATTATTTTCAAATTGATGTTGAACGTAGAATCGATTGAGATGGGTCCTAGGCCGATTGAGACATAATGGAGGAGGCTACGTATCGGTCAAGAAGAATAATACAGGGTGCCCCACGAGTTTTGGTTGGGAGTATTTGGACGATTGTAGGATGTGAGGGGGAGAAGAGAACTCGTGGGACACCCTGAATACCATCCTAGTTAATTACAGGGCCGCGTTTGGAGACATTACAACCTGAAATTTTAGTTCGTGATTCCTTTACTGCTCTAGTTGGTCCTCAAACCATTTCCCAAAGGATCCGAACAAAGGCAGAAAAAGGGTGGAAATGTGCCTGTGTGGGGACCTAGTCGTGTAAAATATAAATGTCTTGTAAATTTCGATCGAAATAGATCCAGGTAAACAATAACTATAAACGGAGATAGGGTTCGGCTGAAGAAAGGTATTTTCAAATTGGGGGTTTTGTGTTTTGCGGGGGACGTACCCGAGTGGAATACCTCACTCCTTGAAATTATGGACTTCAAATCTACCCAGATGGACCCCTTATCGATTCCAGCTTTTAGAAAAGACTGAAGAATGTTAAAAATGAAGTATTAAAAATATTGGATTCATGTGCAACGTTTTTATATGATAAACTCCGCCTGACAGCGTTTGGGGTGACCGTTGACCCTCAGGAAGCTTTTGTTTTTTGGGAAAAATTGATGGATGATGATCATATTTGTGTGCCAAAATTCAGAAACTGGAGGAACCAAAATGAGTGAAGTGGATCCAGCAGAGGTACTGATTGAGTAGGCTACAGCAATACCTAGTAAGCATTGTGAAGCTAAACGAAGAAATTTGAATTTTTGGAGTAACCCACGGATCATCCTGGAAACTGCGACATTATCAAAATTTGAAGGTCTTTGGATCAAAATTGCCAGGTGGAGAGGAACCCACAATATTTGACCTCAAAGATGCGTACTTGCAACTGGAGCTTGCTGGGGAGTGCCGCAAGTAAACAGTAATAGCGGCGCACGAAGGGTATTGACGTTATTCTTTGGACTCTGTTTCTCCCCTGGAATATGTCAAAGAAATACTGAGAAGGTGCTGAATGGGGTTGAACAGGATTGAAGTTCTATTGGATGACGTTATAATCACTGCCAAAAATCTGGAGGAGCACAGCATTAGAGTGAGGGAAGTCCTGAGACGTCTGCAGAGTGCGGGATTAGAAGCAAAGCTTGAAAAATGTTGTGTTGTTGTATGCTTTGTCAAAGTTGTTAGAACTATTCCACTTTGCGTGGCTATCTTTTACCGTAGCTCGCCGTAGGTCTTGCTGCTCTGCTCATCAACTTCAGCCAGGACACGAAAGAGCTTTGACCCCCCGACTCCAAATAAGACGAGACCGACGAAGAGTGAATAGAAATAAAAGCGTTAATTAAAATAAGGTCATAAACTGGTCTGCGGAGGGACTTGGGAGGTAATGGAAGGTTGGTTCGTTATAAATCATTTTGAGACGTTTGTCGGTGCCGGTTGTGGGCTTGAGGGAGTCGGACGTAAGCCAAACAAACCTTCCCATCTCTTTTCCTCGACGCAGACAGAAACGGACGCACGAAAACGGACGCACAGACGCGAACGGACGCAGTTGAATAGCCCCCGCGACCTCATCTTCGCATCGCATCATTATCCCCTTGGTCTTAGTGGTACGTATGCCTTCTTTTTCCATTTGATGTTAACCGGTTTCGTTAGGATCTCGCTTGGTATCTCTATAGTTGGGAGAAGCCTTTTTAAAACTCTTGGCCGCTTTGCGCGGAGAGCTAATGAATATTTTATACCCACCTACCTACTTGTTTAGGGGAGGCAGACATTTTTGCATCTTTGTCCGCTCGAATCGGACCGGATCCAAATGCTAATAACGAGGATTTGATTTGGCAGAGGAGGCAACGAAGGCTCATCAAACCGTCGTGAACGTTTCTTTATCTCTACTTCTCTATACTTTGTAGTTCCTTCTGACGAGCGCTTATGGACGGAATGTGCCTCATCACGCAACCTAGTCAAGAATCGCTGGCTAACTTCATACCACGTGCTTAATGAAGTCAAAATAAAACAAAACCCAGCTGTATAAAAGATTAGGATAAAGAGAAAATTTTTAAAAAAGTGGGTTCATCAGCAAAATTTAAATTTACAGGGTGAATGGTAGAGAATCGTTATTTATATAATGAGCCTCATGCATCAAGTAGGGATGATAAAAAAATATCAATGTATCAAAATATCGATATTTTCGATCGATATATCGTTATTTTTTGACGGTATTTTGTCAACAATAAATAGATGTACTGATTTTGTTTA